>CAJVPS010001231.1:0-16669 GCA_910591765.1 Ambispora leptoticha | reverse complement strand
TATTTTTACAAAAATATTTTCAAAATTACTTATTGAAAATATTTTCAAATAATTTTTTTTCAAAATTATTTCATGTAAACACCTAATCTGTCACATTTGACATAATATTTTGCAAAATTTTATTAAGTTAATATGCATTATGCTATTAGAGAATCTTGTTCACAATATTCTAAAGAATATATCTACAAATTTTCATGAGTTTTAGATATTTTATTGTTAAAATATAGGAAAAAAACATTTATGCTATTACTTTTGACCAGTACTATAGTATTAAAAATACTTTACAAGCATAAATTATATGTCAAGTGGAAGAAGTATAATATTATTTAGCAGTATGTAGAATATCTTGAATATTTTATTTCAGCAGATGATATCTCTGTTGATCAAAAAAAATTATTATTATTAGAAATTGGTCAGTATTCACAAATATATCAGAACTTTACTCATTTCTGAGTCTTGCAAGTTACTATAGAAAATTTGTAAAAGATTTTTCAGCAATTGTCTTATCACTCATAGCACTCCTATATAAAAATCAAGAGTATTAATAATCTATAATAGCACAACAAGCTTTTGAATAACTAAAATAATATCTCACATTAGCATCAGTCTTATTATTACCTGATCCTAAACTATTATTTACAGTTATCACAGATACTTCAGATTTCACTATAGAAGTTGTGTTAAGTCAAAATCAAGACAAGAATAATCAACTAATAGTCTTTGAATCAAGAAAACTTTTACTAGCTGAACAAAACTACCTGGTTTATAAAAAAGAGTTACCTACTATTATATATGCTATTGGATTTTGAAAGTCATATTTAGAAGATCAAAAGTTTATAGTAATTACAAATTATGACTCTTTGGAATATATATATTAAAATGCAATATAATCTTTCAAAGAGACAAGCTTACTAATTAGAGATTTTATAGATTAGTAATTTTGAAGTCAAGTACAAACCTGACAAAAATAATATAATAACAGATGTATTATCATACTAATCACACTTAGCAAATATTTCAGTAATTATCATCAACCTGATAGAAAAAGAAGACTTGATAAAGAAGTATCAAGTAGATAAATATTTTACAGAAATATATGAAGTCTTGAAAAACTTTAGCAGTATCAATCCAAAGTAGCAAACTAAAGTTAAAAACTTTAAATTGAAAGATAAATTATTTTATTTGAAGAATATCAGTTGCTTAATCATACCAGATAACAAAAACTTAAAAATAAAAATATTATTTAAATTTCATGACATACTAATAGCTAAATATATTAAAATTGACAAAATCTATATAGCAGTTTCTTAACAATTCTATTGATCAAAAATGAAAATATATTACCAGTTATGAATCATATCAGCATAATAAAAGCAATAATTAATAATTCTCAGAATTACTTCAACCTTTAGCTATTCCAGAATACAAATGGAAATATATTATTATGGATTTTATAGTTCAACTCCCAATCACTAAGTCTGAATATGATGCTATAGTAGTTTTTATAAATAAATTATCAAAAAGAACATACTTCATACCAACTATAACAATAGTAATAGCACCTAATATTGCTAAGATATTCTTCAAAAATATCTTTAAATTGTATAGCTTATCCATAATTATAATATCAGATAGAAATGCTAAATTTATAAGTTACTTTTGAAAATCTCTTTTTGAATAACTTAGAACTAAACTTGCTATATTTATAGTCTTTCACTCTCAGACAGATGGTCAGATAGAAAGACTTAATAGAACCTTAAAAAAGATATTGAGGATATACACTATCTATCAATAGAAAAGATGGAATAAAAATTTAGCAGCTGCAAAATTCACTTATAATAATAGTAAAAATACTTTAATAGGTCACACTTCTTTTGAATTAGATTATGAATAAGTATCTTATACATCAATCAACATCTTGTCATAGTAAAATAATATTGTAGCCTTTCAAGATTTCATGAAATATTAGAATATTATAATCAAAATAGCTAAAGATTTGCTACTTGAAGCACAAGAAAGATAAAGCAAATACATAAATCAATATAAAAGATTTGAAGAATTCAATATTGAAGATAAAATTCTTCTCTCTACTTGTAATATAGAATTTCCAGTTAATAAATAAAGAATAATCAAGAAACTCATATCAAAATTTATTAGATTCTTTAAGATTATCATCAAAATATTTTCTATCACTTGCAAATTGCAATTATCATATAATATAAAATTATATCCAGTATTTTATATTTCACTACTAAAGAAATATAATTCAGATAATGAATATAATAGACATTAATTATCACTAATAATTATTATCTTTGATAATAAAGAAAAATATGAAGCTGAAAATATTCTTGATAAAAGAATTTATTATTACAAACTCCAATATCTTGTTAAATAGCTTGATTATTCTCCTTATAATATAACTTGAGAATCTCTTGATAATTTGAAAAATGCTATAAAGAAGATTAATACCTTTGAAAAATCACACTTTTGAATACAATAAGAATATTACACTTTAAGTAGAAGGATATATAATAATTTTGATTGAGTTATCTTTCTTTAGATCTCTTTTAGTTTAGCTCTTTATTTTACGTTAACTATATAACAGATTAGCTTTGTATTATATTTTCAAGAAGATCATTTTCACTCTGAATATATAGATGATTATTATATATTTAATACATCTAGATTTAGCATATTATTATTCAGATAATCACTATATATATTACAATTATTAATTTAGATTATTAATATTTTTAATCATATTTATTATTAATATTTTTTTATATTTTTATTCATTCTTTTTAATTATTATTTATATTATTATTTATAATTATTTATTACATTATTAATTATTGAATTATAATTAGTTATCCTCTGAAGATACAAATTAAGTTAATTAATTCTGTTTAACCATATATACTTTAAAATAAATTTTATTATTAATTTATTTGCTTTTTATATTTATTTCTTTCATTATAAATAAGATCTTTCTGTTCTGTAATTTTCTCTCAGATCTAAATATTTTTAAATAATAAAAACAATCATAAGTTATAAAATTAAAACTATTTATATCACATTTTATCTTGTTTATAACCATTAATAAAATAATTTTATAATATATATATATATATATAAGTATAATTTTTTTTCTATTATAAATTTATAATATTTGAATATAAACTAATAAATTTTTAGTAAATTAGCTTTATTTTTCTTGTTTTATTATTAATTTGATTTTTAGAAAATTCTTTTTAATTTTAAGTTAATTTTTAAGTATTTCTTTTATAATATAATATATAATAAAAGTTTTTAAAATTTATTTACATATTTCAAGTATTAATAACTTTATTAAAATAAAAATAATATATAATATATTTTAATATATAAATAATATATTTAAATTGTAAAGAAATAAAGTATTAAATAACAATTTATTTGATTTTTATTGAGAAATTACTTTTATAATAATATCTTTTAATGAAAAACTCAAAGAAAATTATATTATATTTGTAACTGAATAAAATTATTTTTGTAAAGAAAATATATTTTAGAACTGATATTACAATATCAACTATCTATTATAATTTAAAAAAAGTTAAATAAAAAAGAAAATAATTCAAGAAAGTTAGTAAGTAATTATTTTAAGAAAGTTATTATATATAAATCAAGAGCAATTATTCAATATTTACATTATAATTCAAGACTATCTACAAGAAATTTGATAATTAAATTAATAAATAATATTATAAAGATATCTTATATATAATTTCAAGATATTTAACAAGTCTAAGTTATAAAAATAATTTATATTCAAAATATATCTATACTTATTATTACTTATAAAAAAGCTTGAATTAATTAAGCAATTAGATATCTTAATAATAATTAAATGATTATATTATTTCTAATAAAATTATCTTTTTGTTATTTAGAAATATAATAATTTAATAATAATATAAATATAAATAATCAGTATAATAGATTTCTAAAGATCATATTAAAATATTTATATAAAAAGAATTTTATATTTATAAAAAAACTTCTCTATTTTGTTTTAGAAATATTATAGATATAAAGTTTTATGTTAATATTTTATAGAATTATAAGCAAGAAATTAATCAACTTTTTAGAAATAATTAATACTTCTAGAAAAATAATAATATAAAGTATACAAGTTATATTGCTTGAATATTTCTTAATAAAAATTTTTTAGTAGTTCTAAACTAGTCTTTTAATAGATCAGACTTAAATTTAATCAAAAATCTTTGAATTATTATTAAAAAAATATAGAAATATGTATATCTAAAAATCTTTTAAAATTAAAGCAGTTTATAATAAAAGAATAGAATAAAATTCTAAATAATATTCTAATTAACTATATTAAATTAATAAAAAGATGATATAAGATAATGATAGAAAATAATGATAATATTTTAATTAATTATATCAGATTAATAAAAAGATAATATAAGATAATAATAGAAAATAATGATAAAAGAATAAATTATTAATTTTATATGGAATAATCTAAATAAAATATCCTGTTCCAGGAATAATCTCAAAAAATCATATGATACAATTAATCAATTACATGATTATATAATATTTATGTAATTATTATATAATTATATAATCATATAATTAGTCACATGTTATACTAATAGAGCAATTACTATTTTAATCATCCCTCTGTTTTATCATTTTAATCATTTGATTTCAGTTATTTTAATTAGTTAAAACTATATCACATTACATATTATATCATATTGAAGTATAATCCAAATGTATCATGTAATTATTTTACATATTTCACATTCACTACCAGTTTTTTGCAAAACAGTACCCAAAAACTCAAGAAAAGTTGAAATAAATGCAGAAATTTATGTACAGGGTATGACTTACAGGTTTGAATATCAAAAAATAATAGATTATGTAAAACTTAACTATCAAAACTCCTCAAGATAACAATTCTCTTATCATATTAATTAATATTATGATTTATGATATATAGATAACTTTTTTAAATATCAAAATATAATAATTTATGTCATGTTAAGATCCAAAATTTTACTGCAAATACAGAACAAGAAGAAATAGTCATATCATCTTTAAATGAGAGTATATATAAGAGTAAAAAAAGTCCATGTGTTAGTTATTCCTATTTTTAATATAGAATTTACTCCTCTAATATAAAATATATTTCTTATATAGAATTGGCTAATCAAGCACTCCAGGATGACATAACTGAAAAAATAGTCAAATCAAGTAATCAAGTCCAAAGTACTACAAATGAAGATGAGATTATTAGTTGTAATTTTAATTATATTAGCATTAGATTTCTTGTTAATTTTACCTTTATCTATATATAAATGACCATGAAGTCATAAATCTTTATGTTGGTTATATCTTTAAATCATGAGAAGAGATCGATAGTATTATAAAAATCTATAGTAAATGAAAAGAATTTAAAGTTATTTGAAAAAAATTAGAATAATATGAAGAGAGGTATATAAAGTATCTTAGTTATAAATATGAATTTAGTGGTCATCCTCAACCAAAAAAAAAGTTAACATTCATGATTATCATAATCATAAATCAAAATAACAAGAATATAATTGGCACATCAATATTAACTCTTCACAAAATGCTTCAGTCATAACTCTTATCACTTTTGATAATATACATAATTACCTATTGAATACCAATGCTCAATATTACACTCTAATATATTGGAATATCTCTGAGAATGTTTTTAACAAAATTTAATTTTTGATCAAAAATGGAAACCTAATAATTAATACTCAAAGAAAATTATTAAAGACAAAGTTTCTAGATAAATCTATTCTTGATCATGATCTTGCAAATATCATACAAAAATTTAAAATTTACACTAATGAAAATCTGGATGCATTCTGTCTACTAATAACTCTTATCAAATGAAAATTATATGATCATTAATAAGCTATTAAGTTTGAGCTGAATAATAAAAATCAACTTATCCATCTCTTTTGGATGTTATCAGTACAGATTATTCTTTGATTAGAGTACTATAATTAGTGATAGGAGCCATAACTAGCCGCAACTCTATTGTAATTCTCTGATTGGCTGCCGTAACTTTATCGCAACTCTTTGATTGGCTGCCGCAAGCTACAACTAGTTGAGGAGCCATCTTTAACTATGATATTCTTTTAAATGACAATACCATCAAAATAAACTGATATCAAATATTACTTTTACTTTTTCTTGCCATAAATAATAATATGAAGTCATGTCTTATAGTACAAGCTCTCATGTCAGATGAAATAATCAAGTTCTATAAATAAATCCTAAAATGCATTAAAAAAATAATAATGACCAAGCTATTAGTATTCATTACAGATATAGATCCTGTAGCAGATATCATAATTAGACAAATATATAAAATCACCTATCTAATTCACTGTATTTTTCATATCAATGAAAATCTATCAAAAAATCTCAAATCTAAATTTCATAATCAATATGAGAGCTTTGTTTATAACTTTTTCCTATGCTGCAATAACTTGTGTGAAGAAGATTTCTATAAATAATAGTTACAACTTGTTAAAATATATTCTAATATTAAAGATTATCTGATGAGAGCACTCTATTTCAATTAACAAATATGGGTCTGGGTATTTATATCAAAAATATTCACAGCAGGAATTCAAACTACCTTTTATATTAAAGATCTTAATTACATTATCAAATGCATATTGGTAGCAAGTAGTAGTTTGTGTAATCTTATAGATATACTAGATATGAGACTTCAAGATAAGACACAGTGGAATCATTTTTTTGAATATTATATCATATTATCTTGTATAGGAATCATATCAGTTAGTTATAATATTTTTTCAGAAGTTGATAAATAAATGACCAAATATCTTACTTCTCACATATTGTCTGCCAAATAGTTAGAAATAGCACAATATCTATATTTCATTACAGATTAAATAGATATATTGAATATTCAAGATGAGATAATAAGATTTAATATAAGTATTTGAAGTTATTTGAGTATAATCTAATATTTTTATTATGTTTAGAATTTCAATCTTGGCATGACAGATGAATTTATTAAGAACTTATATGACACCAAGCAAATTCTATTGAAATCAATAATTGCTAAGGTTAATGAAAAAAATATTCAAGAAGTGTGGAAAATCAAAGATATATGATCTAAAAATAAATACTTACATTTTATAGTAGTGGTCAATTTTATTTCTTATCTTTGTTCATGCATATCTAATATATCTTATAACATCATTTATCACCATTATTTTCAAGTCATGATATATTTGAGAGTTACAGGATTTCATATTCAAATGATATTTATTTGGTGATATAATAATAAATGAAAAGATAAAGATATAATCATGAATATTTGCTATTTTATCAATCAAGAATTAGCAAAGAATTAATTAAATAAAATACTTACATCAAATCTCTTGATCATATTCTAGACTGTAATATCTATTTTACATTATGCAATGTAATGAAAAGCCAAATATGAGAAGATGTGGGAACTGGCATGATATATAGTCCAACTTGCTATTAATTATGATAATCATAGTAAAATGGTAGTATAGTTAAAAGAGTTCATTGACTAACATAAAAAAATAGTGACTACACTTACCAGATCTGTGCAAAATCAAAATTTTCAAGAACCCTTTGAAATTCAATCTAATTATGCAAATAAGGAAAATGAATCTGGACCAATCAAAAATCCATTAGTATCATGATGAAAGAAACATCCAGAAATCAAATATTATAAATTCATAACCGAAAAAAAAGAAAAAACACACTCATATACCTATGATACCTGTGATCAACTGAAATATAATAGTATAACATATCAAAATCGCTAAGATATTTACTAATTTTTTATTCATTAATTCTTTATTTAACTATATAATTCATAAATTATATATCCAGATCATCACAATATATTAACTCTAACTCAAACATAATTATCATATTTTATCCAATAAAAATTACTATGTATCATATTTTTTAATAACTAATCAAATAAAAATTTTGAAATTTCTGGTCCTAGCTGAACTAATTTTCTGAGATTGTTCCTGGAACAGAGTGTTCCAATTAGATTTATCCTTATTATAATTATAAAAAGTCTGATTATTTTGTAAAGAATTATTATTCAAAATTAAAGATCAAGATTATAAATATAGAAAATTCATAAAAAGAATTATTCTAGCAAAAGAAAGAATAAAATTTATTTATCTTAAAAATAATTATGAAAAATTATTTAGATTTAATAATTAAGTTAATAATAGAGTAGCTTGAATATTACTTAATAGTAAAATATTTAGAAATTTTATAAATAAAAACTTTATAAAAAAAAAATAAAAATATAAAAGATTAATTCTATAATAGTTAAACTTATAAATAAAATAAACTTATAGTTATTATTATAATCAAGATTGATAAACTGAAATTAGATATTTATAAAATATATAAAATAAATATACAAGTTTTGAAATTACAAAAATAATAATTTAATTCTTGAAAAATCTTAATTATTTTATATTAATTTCATTATAAACTAGAAAAATAATACTATTATCTTTATTTATAAATCAAAAATAATTAAAATTCAAGCAGATAATCAATATCTAATTATAATTTAATCTATATTTCAAAATAACAGATTTTAACTTATTAGTAAATATAAAATTTTTCATTATATATCTTAATAATATTAAAGATAAAGAAATTAAAGTATTAAAAATCAAGAAGAATTATAAGAATATATTTTTAGAAATCTTATTAACTGCTATTTAAAAGAGTAATTAATTATAAAATTAATCTTATTTCTAACTTTAAATTATTATTTAGATTAATATATAAACTCTTTTTTATAAAGATAAATAAGCTCAAAAAATAATTAACTAATCTTATTCAGAAAGTTTTTATTTATTCTAGTATTTTATTATTTAAAATACTAGTTTTATTTATATATAAAAAAGAAGATATATTAAGATTATATATTAATTAGAATTTTAAATAAAATTATTATCAAAAATTATTATTTTTTATTTAGAATTGATAAATTTATAAATAAACTTATAGATTTAAAGTATTTTTTAGAACTAGATTTATATTTAGAATATTATCAAATATATATAGCTAAAGATATATATAAAATAGTTTTTAAAACTTATTATAATTATTATAAGTTCTTAATTTTATTATTTGCTCTTATTAATATATTTATCATCTTTATAATCTTAATAAATAATATATTTTATAATTATCTAGATAAATTAATAATTATATACTTAACTAACATCTTGATTTATTATAAAATAAAGAAAAAATATTTTTAATATTTTCAGATAGTACTCAAAATACTTTATAATATATCAAATAAAGAAATATAATATAGTAATATATAAAATATCTTGAATATTTTATATTAATAAATAGTATTTTAATTAATCAAAGAAAAATAATTATTATTAAAAATTAATTTATATTTATAAATATATTAAAACTTTACTCTTTTCTTGAACTTATAAGTTATTATAAAAAATTTATTAAAGAATTCTTAGTTATAGCATTATTATCATAGTAATATAAAATTCCTTAATTTCATAATCTTTCCTTGATTATTCAAAATTCTATTTTTCTATAATTTTAATTTTATTTTATAAATATCTCTATTTTCATATCATATATTTATTTTTATTACTATATTTATTATTATATTTCTATTTTTAAAATACTTTATCTTATATTTATTCAAGATCTATATTTTTCAATATAATATTTATTTATATAGTAGAATAGTATAGTGAAAGATTATTTTTAATTTTTGGTAAAATAATTATATTTAGAATATTGATCATAAATATCTTTCCATATCTTTTAATATCTTTCTACATCTTTCAACATTTTTCTATATCTTTCAATATCTTTTCACATCTTTTAATAGCTTTTCATATTTTTTAATATTTTTTAATATTTTTTAATATTTTTTGATATTCTTTAATATTTTTTAATAATTTTAATATATATATTTCTAAATATTAATATTTCTAGTAGTTTAATTATAATCTATATATTTTAATAGTATTAACTAGTAATACTATAATAATTTATATATTCAAAAGTATATAAATGAACTTACTATTCCAGCTGAAATAAATAGTTTTGGATTAAATTATTTGAAAAATATAATTAAAAAGCTTATTATCATAATAATAATAATTTTTTTATAAGATTTCTTTTTTAATTATTCTAGTATTCTTATTTTTACTCAGTTTTACAGTTTTATTTTTTTAATTATATAAAGTTGATTTTGATTTGGATTATAATATTATATTAATTTTTGATTTTTGATATTATTTTAAGAATAGAAGATCTCTATTATAAATAAGTTATATTCTTTTTATTTTAGAGAGTAGAAGATTTTTACTATAAATAAGTTATATTCTTTTTTGTTTTTATTTAGTTATTTAGTATTTTACTTTAGTTTTTATTTTTACTTTAGTCATAATCTTCTTGAATTAATAGTAACTTTACTATTTAATCTTGAATTATATTAATTACTAGTGACTTCACTAAGCTAATTTTTATAATTTCTTTAATTTATTTTATTCTTTCTTTATTTATTTTACCCTTTATTAAAGATAATATCTGTAAATATTGATACAAGTCTTAGAAATCTTTATTATTATTGAAAGTATAATCTAATTCCTCTCTCTTTGCTCTTTAATTATTTTAGTCTCTTCCAATTCTATATTATTAAGATGAATTCAAGTAAAAATTCACTTATCAATTTGCTATAATATATTTTTGATACTCTCTCTATGGAAAAACATTCTCTTTATATATCTTTTATTATATCTTTTCTTTTTATATTCCTTTTTTATACTCTTTTCTTTTATCATTTATAGTTAATAAATATTTATATCTTTTCTTTTTATATTCCTTTTTTATACTCTTTTCTTTTATTATTTATAGTTAATAAATATTTATGTCTTGAATTTTCATAATTAATTATTATTTTTTTTATTGAATTATCTATTAATTATCATCTTGAAGCACATAAAGACACTAATTTCACTATTAGAATATCCATTCAAGACTTTTATTTCTATTATTATTCTCTTTAACACCAAATTACTTTATAATTTTATATCTTTCACTTATTTACAGAAAATATTGAAGTAGTATTTATTGATGGAAACTGCAACTAGTTGCAACTCTATTACAATTCTCTAATTAGCTATCACAAGTTATAACTAGTTGAGAAGCTATCTTTAGTAGTATTAATTAATCAAATTACTTTAACTTGATCTTAGTAAGATATATATTAACCAATTAAGATAAAGAATAATATAACTAGTAAATATCTTTATATTTGATCATATTAATATTCAAGAAAACTACTTAATTTAATTGAATAATTCTATTAATAGTTCATTTATCAAGACTTTACTTTTCAATCAAGAATCTCTTCTGATAATAATAATATTAACAGATATTATTCTAAAATAAAGAATTCAGAAGATATCTCTATTTCTTTTATTTAATTTATATTAATTCCAGAATCAGAAAAAAATAATGATTTTTCAGATTCAAAAGAAAATACTCAGATAGACTCAGAAAATAATAATCAGTCAACTAAAGAAGAAGATAATCTAATAATACAAAATAATAATAATAATAATTTAGAGAGACTTATTATCACTCTTGAAGCTCTTATTAATTATATGGCTAATCAAAATAATTAGTCTATAAAGAAAATTATCATCTCTATCAGAAAATATTAAGAAAATGATCAAGATCTAACTGAGTGACTCAAAGATTTTAATATTATATATAAGTTAATAGAATTATAAATGCAAAAAAAGTATAATTAATTAAAAGATATTTAGAAGATATTACTATCTTGTAATATAATAAAAGAAATAAAGATAATATTATTAAATCAATAGTATAGAATAATAATTAAAATTAGTCATATAATTTTAGTTATTAATTTGTTACATATTTCTGAACTAGAGAGAGAATTAATTAATAGCAAGATACAATTAAAATCTTGTAATAGATTGATACTATGAAAGAATATATAGACAAATTTATTAATTTATTTTATAAAATAAATCTAATAATAAATATTTAGAAGAATTCAAAATCTAAACTTATAGAAGAAAACTCAATTAGAGATTAGAAGATGAGTACAAATCTCAGCTAATAGAACTTTTCTAAATATGATATAAGTTATCAAGAATATAAAGAAAGCTGATGCAGATATTTCAATCTGAGAATATTATTAATTACAGATCCAAGATAACTCAATATTAAATATTATTTTAATAGCATTTTAAGATCTTAACCAGTAAATAGAAAGTATTAAAATCAATAAAGAATTAAAATATAATAGAAATAAATCAGATTATTAATCTAATAATCAAAATTCTAAATTAGTTTCAACTTGTTATAATTATAATGAGCCAAATTATATCTGTTCTAACTATTCTTAGCTATAATTATATTAGAATAATCAGAATAACTTTGAAAATAATTACCAAAGAATAAATAAAAATAATTAGCAACAAAATAATATGTCATCAAATTAGATAAATACTAATAATAATCAAAATGCAAATAATAATTAGAATGTATTATTAGCTCAAATACAAGCTTTAACTGATAGTATTCAAATATTAACTGCCAAATCAGATAATATAAATTTACTACTTGGCATACATAAATACTTAGCTACTAAAAGAAAGATCAGAAATTTCAGAACTACTTCTTATAGAATTAAATCTATAAGTTAACTCTATAAAAAAGCTGTTGATAAAAATAAAAAATTAAATAATAATAAAAAAGATAAATAAGAAGATATCTTTAAAGTTATTTTTAATTAGAATATAAATAATGATAGATCATTTAAAATATTTGTAAGAAGAAAAGCAAAATTGCTTTATTTATACTAGCTATCATGGCTAAATTCTATAATATTCTAGAAGATTTAGCTTAACAAAAAGCAAATATAACTATTGCTTAACTTATTTAAATCTTACCTTTATAAAGAACTCAATTATTAAAAGGAATATATCAAGTTATAATACTTAAATCTAAAAGAAAAAGAAGAATATTACTTGAACAAAAACTTATATAATAATTTATAACTTAATATTAATTAAATATTTTTTTTATCCTCTTTCTATTTTCTTATATTAATTTTCTTTATTATTTCTTTATTTTCTTTTATATAAAAAACTCAAAAAATTAAAAAATATAAAATAATAACAAAAAATCAAAAACAAAAATTTTTTCTATTTTGTCATTCTCTTTTTATACTATTATAATATAAAATATAAATAATTCAGAAACTCTAAATATATTTAAAGTTACTAAATCTTTTATTTATTTTATCTTCTCTTTATCTATTATATTTACATCTCTAGATCCTTCTTAAAAATGAGTCTTCAATAATTATAAAACTTTAACCAATTAGAATAATTCATAATATAAACAAAAAAAAATATATAAAAATTATACTGATTCTTATACAAATTCTAATTTAGAAAATTGCTATATAACTTATAGTATATTCTTATATATATCTGTTAATATAGGATTTGATACTGAATTAATATATAAATCAGATAGCTCAGCTAGTATTACTATATATACTACTGATTATTAATCTGAAACTCTAGAAATAAATAATTATTTCTTATTAATTAACTATAATATAATATTCAAAAATATACCAGATACTCATAATACATAATATTATAACTATAATAATAATAATAAAAATTAATAATAATAATAAATTATAACTAACTATAAAAGATATAATATATAAATTTCTCATATAATATTTATTAATATTAATAATAAATTAGATGAGAATACAAACTTTAATTAACTAAAGTTATCTGTATATTTATAATTAAGTGTTATATCAGAATATGTAATTTACAAAACTATAAAAATAAATATACAAGAATATTTTCAAGTTTTATTTAACTTATCTTATATATTATAAGCAATAACTTCTTAGATAATTAATAAAAATTATAATTTACTTATAGAAAAATTATAAAATAATACTAAAAAAATTAATAATAATATAATAGTACTAAGAGATATATCTCTTAACACTTTGGAATTTCTAATTCATAATATACTTTTCTAATTCAGCTTTTTCAAAAATATTAAAACCAAAATAGTTAATCAATAATAATATATAACTATAAGCTATAAAGACAAAGAAGCTTATAATAAAGTCCTAGTAAATTGATCAATTCTTCTTAATCAAGATAGTATATGAATATTATCTTTAGAAAATCAAAATAAGAAAATAAATATCTGTAATTAATATAAACTCAAGCTTACATACTTATCATATAAATGTATAGTATATAAATTCTCTACCTATTTAGAATAATTAAGATTAAGACTTGTTATATTTACTAACAAAAATATCAAAGACAGAGATATACTTGGATTACTTTTATATTAAAAATAGATATAGTTGTCATTTTCTTATTACCAGCTATAATTAGATAATCAACTCTAAAATAGAAATAAAGATTAATTATAATTTGTAATATATACTTCAAACAAGATTATTACATATCAAAATATCATAACAAAACAAGATATATAATTTAATATAAATAATTAAATAAACTATATAAAAATAGAGATATATTTTATAGAAAATCAATCATTAATACTTTTATAATATTAATAAAAATATTCTATAAAGATACTTTACTTAATATTATAACTTTTTTTATATCAAATAATAACTTACAAAATACTTCTCATTTTTAAAATCAAGTAAATATAATATAAATACTAAAATATAATAATTATAAAAATACAAATCTCAATCAAAAAAATTATCAAAATATATTATAATTATAATAAAAATATAATTTCTATTATTAAATTATAATTAGATATCAATATTCTTTCTACTTAACTCAACTTTCTAGAAAAAAAATTTAACTTTATTGAAAATAAACTTAATCAAATACTAATTCAAATATTAACAAATAATTCAGAATCTAAAATAGCTAACATTTAAATAATATTAACTTCATTATAACTATAATTAGCTAATTATCTTAATAAAATTATCAAAAATCAAAAATAACAGATCACATAACTTATCATACTTAACTAATAGTTACAAATATAATTATAATAACTATAATCATAATAATAATTAAAAATAAATATATTAAAATACTACAAAATCTAAAATGACTAGCAAATTGAATTAATTATCTTTTATATTATACTTATTAAACACTTTCAATAACTACACAAATTCTATATAGTTAATACTCTCAAATTTTCTTTTAATAATATAAAATATATTATATACTATATTATCAAATAATAATATAGATATTAAATATTTACATATAATTTGAATTGCTACTCTAAATTATAGAGATCTTAATACACATAGAAAATTAGAAGATTTATAATTTCTTATTTAATTTTATCACATTAATATTATTATACTAACAGAAACTAAACTTCAATTACATATAATCAAGTTTTACTTTAAATATCTATCAGATTATACTTATATATAAATATGTAATAATATTTATTCTTTTAATATTGATACTAGTATTCTAATTCATAATTACTAGTAAATTCATATTCAAAAAATTACTAAGCTAGAAGATTACTTAATTCATCTCAAACTTATTTTTAAATAATTAATAAATCTTAATATAATTAAATATTATATATCAATAATAAACTTTAAATAGAAAAAAGAATTAAGTAAAAACTAATATATTATATTAATAATATAAGATTACAAGAAAAATATTTTATAATTGATAAAGATTTTAATGAAGATTATTTTTAATTATTTAATTATAGCATAACAAATCTTCTACTATTAAGAGAATTAAATAATAACTTTTATCTGAAATTTTCTGATCTACTTAATTATATCTGAATATGATAACAAATTTATTATCATCTTGATACTATTACTATAATAACATAAATTTCTTTAATTTCATAATTTTTCAAACATGAAAGATTTGATCAATCAAATAATTCTTAGAAGATATGTAATTTCAAGTAATATAATTAATATATTAGTTATGAATTCAGTCATAATTCAATAATATTTTTGCAATGTTTTTGTAATATTTTTGTAACATTCTAAGATCATCAATAAATAATTAGCTCTGAAATCAACAACAATTCACAAATGGTTTAACAATAGTTCAGAAATACTTTAGAAATGGTTCAGCAACAGATTTTATTTATTTTTATCATTTATCTTTTTTTTTTAAAATATATATCTTATCTTTTCATTTTATTTTGTCATTTGTATTATCATTTAACTTATCACATATATCTTATCTCTTATTTTTATTTATTTGTTTATTGATCCTTTGCCCTAAAGATTATAATTGTAATCTAGAGTAGCAAATGAGTTTAGATAGAAATTTGTAAAATCTCAAAGATGTATAAATATCTCTGCTCTGAGATTTGAAATAAATATACTTGAATAGTAATAATTCAATTGTCTTTTAAAAATACTTGAGTAATACTTATCTTGTAATTTTTTCTTGATTTTTATCTTAATATCTTGCTTTCATTTATCTCT
>CAJVPS010001230.1:0-16673 GCA_910591765.1 Ambispora leptoticha | reverse complement strand
TACTATCTAATATACAAAATATAATTAAAGTACTATAGTATAAATAATTATGAATAGATTATGTCAAAGTATATTAAAAGATGTCAAAGAATATTGAAAAATATTAGAATATATGAAAGGATATTAAAAGATATGAAAAGATATTGAAAGATATGGAAAGATGTTAAAAGATATGAAAAAATATGAAAAAAAATTAAAGAATGAGAAAAAATATTTGAGATCATCATTCAAGTGTAACTATTCTACTAAAATTAAAAATGATCTTTCACTATACTATTCTACTATGTATATAAATATTATATTACAAATAATAATAAAATGTAGATCTCAAATATAAGATAAAATATAATGTTTAAAAATAGAAACATAATAATAAATATAATAATAAATGATATGAGAATAGAAATATTTATAAAATAAATGAAAATTATAAGAAAATGTGATTTTATATAACTAAGAAAAAATTAAGAAATTAAGAAATTTTATGTCACTATGATGATATATGGTTCTTCTTCAGAAAATTTTTGCTCCTGCAAAAATTAATTAATAATTTTCAATAATTCTTTCTTATTCAGATGATGTAGCTTGATTAGTATAAACTCAAATTTATTATCAAATGCTTTTTCTTCAGAATTGTAAATGAAAAAGACTTTATGAGCAACATTATATAGTCTATTATATATGTATTTTTCAAGAGTATCTTCAATATTCTTTTTGATTTCTGACATATCTCTTGAGTATTTCTGAGATTAAATTGAAAGTATATATATAGTGACTCTTGATATAATGATCTCTTGATAATATGATATTGGCTAATATAATGCTTTTTCTCAGGTTCAACTCAGTTATAATAAAATTGAGCTCAATATAATAAAGATTACTTATAATCTCGTGATATAATATTATAATGATATTATTGTGTGATTATATAAGTAAAATGATCTTAATATAATGAAGTTCATAAATCATTATCATAATTGGTAATTATTTTATCAAGCAAGAAATCATATTAAATTAAACTAATTAATTTAAACCAAATTAATCAAGATTTCAATATTTTTATAATAAGTTATTCTTTTTAACTTATTCTTGTAATAATTAAAAGACATGAATAATAAAAGTATGATTAGCAAAAAACTTGCAATAAAGTGAGTTTCTCTAATGAACATTCAAAAAGAGATTTGTATTTAAAAAAGAAAGCTCATCCTAATTTAACTCATGTAATACTTGCTAAACTGTATGGAATTAAAGAAATACTATCTTTACCATTCTCAAAAATTTATCATACTGACTGAATCTAGACAAAAGTTTTTTCTTAACAAAGAGAAAACACAAACAAATTATTATATATTTTGTAATTAAAGAAGCTCTTTATATGTGATTAGAATATGCAAATCAAGTTTCCCAAGTTATATCTGATCATATTTTACAAAAAAAAGTGAAAGATTTTGCAACTCTGACAAATATTAATAATTTTAATATATCAGATGGCTGGTTTTCAAACTTTAAAAAGTGTTATAATCTTTGAGTATACAAATAAAGAGGTGAAGCTATTAGTGCTCTGATTGATGATCTTTCTCAATTTCATGATGAACTTAGAAGAATTACTGAGAATTACCAGTTAGAAGATATCTATAATTATGATGAAACTGCATTATATTGATAACTTCTACTATTGAAATCTATTGTGACTGGTTTATCTTCTGGATCAAAAAGTTAAAGCAATATATTATAATCTTATTAACTATTAACACTACCAGAAGTCATAAATTAAAACTATTAATTATTAATAAATGGCAAACTTTACGCTCACTGAAACATATTAACAAAACATCTCTACCTATTTACTATTTTTGGAATAAAAATGCCTGAATGCAATGGTCAATATTTGAGATTTATCTCAAAAATCTTAATAATATGATGCAGCAAAGTGGATGTCACATTTTTCTTTTAACTGATAATGCATCATGTTATTCTATTAATATTATTAATTCACTGAGTAATGTTAAAGTTCATTTTTTGCTGTCAAACACTACTTCTTATTTGTAATCTATGGATGCAAGGATTATTTACAGTTTTAAAATTAGTACAAATTAATATTTTTAATTAAGTTAAAAGATTATTATTTAACATAATATCAATTTAAAGGCCAACTATCATCATCTTCTCTGTGAAAACTATATTGATATATATGATTTTACATTAAATATGAGAACAAAAATCCCTGAACTTACTATTATGGAAGTAATCACATTAGCTGCAAGCATGTGAGATAACATTAATATTAATACAATTCAGAATAGTTAGAAAAAAACTCAAATACTGTCATAATCCAACATGGATATTGATAATAAAATGAATGTATTTTTTAATTTTAATGAAAAGAAGAAAGTTGCCAATAATACTAATATTTAATATTTAATTAATCAATTACCTATTTTGAATCCTTTAATAGCTGATCAATTTATTCAAATTAATAATGAGCTTGATCATCAAAGAATACTAATTGACAAAGAAATAATCAAAATGATAAAGCATCCTAATAAACCCAAAGAATCCAAAGAATCCAAAGAATCCAAAGAGCCTGAAGAATAGTTTTCTATTATTAAAAGTGGTGAAGTGATTCATAAAGTAAATATAATTACTAATTATATTAGATAGCAGAATCAAGAGTTTATTATCACACATGAAAAAGTTAAAATATTATTAAATATAAAGAAAAAAATACTCTTATATTCAATTAATGCGAAGTAACAAGATATCTTAGATTCTTTTCTAAGATAGAATAATTATCTAAATAATTGTCATGCTGTACTGCTATATATAATAAAGAATTTTTACTTGATATAATGATATTTCATATGATTTAAATATGATCTTTATTATAATGAGATTGCTTGATATAATGAACTTTCAATAATATGAATCTTTTGATTCAGTCTGATAACATCATCTTATCAAGAGTTATTGTATATCCAAGTTTATAATATTATAATATTATTTAACTGTTATTGTCCAAAGAATTATTATAGATTGAAAGTATAGCTTTCTTAAGTTGAGTTGGTCAGTCTTTATCCAGGATCAATTTAACTTCTTCTATTATAGTTATAGATATTTCAGATTATTCTTCAAAAGTAGTTGAATTATCAAAACTTGCAAATTCTGATTCTTCTTTAATATCTTCTTGTTTAACATTCACTTTGAATTTATCTTCTGATGAAGTAATAATAAAGGTATTCAACTAGTTAAAGTCTAAGTTAATAATGGTATTAACTGGATTAACAGGTACTTTGAGTGATTCAATAGTTATTTGAGTGTTCAAGAGAAAATAATTATTAATTTCAATATCTTTAGTAAATTCAGATTGCATGAGTAAATCCAAGAATGTGATATTAGTTTCTTGTCCTGTATTATTACAGACAAGTAATCCATAAGTTGAAAAGATAATCATTTCAAATGATTGTTAAGCAAGCATTTTCTGATATATTTCTCCAAGAGATTTAATCATTAAAAAGGTAATTCAAGTAGATAATTGTATTATATAAATCAAAGAAGCCTTCAGTTCTCTTTCATAATCTTGGAATCTTGAGATATTTCAAAGGATAATTCTTTAATAAGTTTTTTTATTATAAATGAAAAATCTTTGATTTTCATTTTTTTGATAGATAACTTAAATATGATAGCATCTTTATTTTGTGGATCTATTACTTTATTACTTCACTTACTACTAGTATTAGATCAGTTTTTATCTTGAGTTTCTTCTGCATCCTCATCTTGAAATACAGATGAAGTTATCTGAAGCTGATTACTCATTCTTCTAACTATTGATGAAGTGCTTGATTGAGATAATTAAGAAAATCTTTATTTAGAAATCACAGGCTTGACAGATTTACTGCAATTAAAAGTGGGATATATATTTGATTGTGTAAGTAGAAACATTTTCTCAATAAATCTTCTATAATAGATATGTTCACAGGCAAGAATTATCAATAGTTTATAAACAAGTCCAAGAATTTTATTTTCACAATCTTTACATGATCCTATTTTGATAAATTATCTATCTTTGATAATATTATCATCAAGTTTTTTTTTAGAATATTATATATAAAGAATTGAAGATTTGATAGAGATATAGAATCAAAAAAATATATAATAAATTTTCTGTATACTTAGCTCATTTTATATATACTTTTCCTAATTAATAAAATTAATTTTGAATTTGGCAATCAGTTCATTAATAAATTAATTATTTTAGCTTGGAAATACTCAATTTTATAGGTAATTGTAGATAATTTTAGCTAAAAAGCAAAGATTAATATTAATTTTACAAAATAGTAATAAATTCTTGTGATAATTCCTGATATATATATATATCATAACAATGATTTTAAATAGAAATACCTCTTATTAGCATATATAAAATCAATTATCAGAAAAAGAATAGTATAATACAGATAATTGATTAACATATCATATATTATATCACAGAATAAAATCATATGCCTGAAAAATTAATTATATAACATAGATATTTGATTAACATATAATTATTAAAGAAGAAAATCAAAGGTCATGAAACTTTTTCATGCATGATATAATTGTGTAATTCATTAATTGTTACCACAAATTCCAAATCTGATTGTTCAACTTATGATATATATATTTTCTTTGTGAAAGTTTTTTCATTATATATTATATCACTTCAGTTTTATATTTTCTGAATCTATCATTTTCATATCTAAATGAAATCAGAAATGAGTGAAGAGAGCATTTTAAAAGAATAGTATATTTTTGTTATAATTATTTATCACTTTAACTTGTATCTGTAATTTTATAATAATAATACTTTTTTACACTTAACCAAATATCCATCAGTATGACATATTTAGTATCTAAGATTGAGATACTTTTATTAGAAAAGTTATTAGACAGTCTTTGTAATGCATCTGTAATTTATCTAATAATAGAAAATAATCTTTTACCCCTTTTGAGTATGTAAAAGAAGTGATAGACCATGCAGTAAGTATTGAAAATGTTATCTCAGATTGATAAAAATTTAGATTATGTGATATCAGCCATACTGGCTCCAGCTAATATTTAATGATAACTTTATGGTAAATATGAATATTTAGTTTTTGGTATGTCATAGCTAAAGGTTGAAGAATACTGATCCAAAAGAGCTATATCTTCTAGATGCAAAGGGTTTCTGCTTCTCTCTAACTATGCATAATTATTAACTAAAATAATAATATTCTATAGTTTCTGAAAACACACATATATGATAGTGAATATAATATAACTTGTAACTTTGAGATTAACTAATATACTGAAATATACTATTATATTTACTAAAGGTTAAGAGTGAATATATTAGTGTTCAAGATCTTAAGGTGCTCAAGATATTGAATATAGAAAAGAAATTATATTCAGATTATTCTTGAGAGAAAATAGATAAAAATATTGATAAATTAAAATATAAACTTGAGACAAGTATAAAATAGTATAAAATATTATTACTCTCAAAACTAATAGGATTATATATCTAGCATCCTGCATTAAAAATGGATATAAGTCTTTATAGTTTACTTAAACAAATTCTTAAGAATGTAGATATGTTAAATCTTATGTGATATGATCTCAAAGTAAGTATAGTTATTAGTAATAACTTATTCATGGTAAAAAATCTAAGATATAAATAGAAGAGTAATTTTTTGAAGTTATGAAAAAATATGAAATGTACTATATCTGATTTAGTTACAATGAAGTATAATAAATTTATAAGTAATTTTAATAATTCAAATACTTCATAAATTATAAGAAATATTTCTCATGATAAAATGTAAAAAGAGAATAAAAATATGATAATAAAAATAATTAAATATATTCTTGGAATACTATTAAGTAATTTTCTGATAAATAATATACATTTTCATATGTTACTAGTATGCTTTTATCTAATCATATCATATCAGTATATTTTATGCATTAGTAGTGATATATAGAAAAATCTCGTATTTATGACTAGTACATTTTACAGTGAATAAAGTAAAGATACTTATATTATAAATATTATAATTCCTTTACTTTGATCAAGTTTGAGAGAGAATATTATTTGCTTAAGTATGGCAGAATAACAGAGTCTAGCAAGCAAAGCTAGATAAAGTATAAGAATAGATGAAGAATGAATAGAAAAGAAATCTAATATTATAGAGTTATTGAAATGGAATGAAAAGATTTTAGAGTTGATATATATCAAGTCTTCATGTATTATTTGTACTACTAATTCGAAAAAAATAGATGATGATATAAAATTATAAAGAGAAATATTAGATAGGATGAGTTTTATAGATGCATCATATAGATCAGTCAGAAACTAATTTGGGATTATAGGGCTTCAGATTACTGATATGGACTTGCATCTCAATATTCTAGTAAAGAACTTGGATGGTATATCAAGATATTTTCACTTAGTCCATTTTGAAATTCTATTAATATCACATATATCACATACTAAATCTCTAGTTCATTTATTATTAACCTTAAGAAATATAATGATCATTAATAAAAGTTTATTAGTGCAGATATTAGAATAAGCTAATACTCATCCACTTTAAAATATTAATCCAAGTTCTATCATTTCATCTCTACTCTATAATTATTAGATAAATATAAAGATATTATATAAATTATTATGTACTTTTATTGTATCAGTTATACTGACTTTGCTAATAAAGAATTCAAGTTGGAAGATTATATATTATATCAATTAAGAGAAAAAAGTTTATATATCTTGGCATGAGCTCTACTCTTAATATGATGTACAGATACATGATCAAATATTGAGATATAACATTTATATAGTCACACCAGAAAATTAATTATATGCTTATAATACATCTCAAAATAGATTTAACATTCAAAATAGAATATGTAATGATTTCAAATATAAAATAACACATTATCAGTTATCTCATCTTGATTAACTGATTATTATAAATATGTAACTTACTAACTATTGACAATTACTTATATTCTCACATTTTTTCATGAAAGTATATACTATTTGTCTTGAGTAGAATATTAGCTCTAGAAATTTTATTTCTATTAGCTTGTTAAATAATATTGCTTTTATCTTTTTTTTCCTATTAATAAAATACCATAAATCTTTTCTTATTTCCATCATGAACTGCTATGATGAATATAACTAACTTGATCAATAAGTGAAAAGAAGTAATATTAGAAAAAATACTATTTATAAAAAAGTTATTATGACAGATCCGAGTATATAGAAATAAAAAACAGAGATGTGAATAAGAATAAATTGAGATATTTCACAAATCAGAAAGTATAGTTTTTGATCCTAATCAAGTATATATTACTATTTCTTTGTGCTAGACTATTTTTATATTGATAAGATGCATTTATCTTAGCTTTTATATGAATTATGAAATATAATGAAACTATTAATTTTCTCATGTTCTAGTAACAGTAATTTTGTTTGTTTTGTAAAATATAATCTGCACTTTGCGAGTCACTTAGTGATAAGCTTTTTATTTAAGTTTAGTATTTTTTTTTTATAATCAAGCACTAAATCCAGAAAGCTATCTGTGATCTATGTACTCAAAATAAGATTAATTATTTAGAAAAGAAATAGATAAGTGTATCTCTTTTATCCTCATATTATAAATCATTTAAAGAAATAAAAATTCAATCAGAGATCTTAATTAAAAATTTATTAATTGAGATATTAATCTGTGAAGTAAGATTAATTAGTAATATTTCTCTAAAAATATCCTCACATCATGAAACAGAAATTTCTGTATATTTTTTGAATTTACTTGAAACTGATGTTATTAATATATTGAAGAATGATAATATCACTATCTCTACTTGTGATAAAGATAAAGAATAATGAATTTCTTTTAAATGATTTCTGAAATTTAAGAAACTGATCAAAAGAAGAGAAATATGACATCATCTTAAGAATTAGTGGGAAAAGCTCTAACATGCTCTCGATGTCTAAAATAATAAAGATTTGCAAGTTCTTTTCATAACTACTATTGAATGTAATACCTAAAGAAAAAGGATCCAGTTAATTATATCAGCATGAGATAATTTTTGATCACTTGATAGATTGGTGAAATTTCATTTTATTATTGATTCAGAATGCATTGCTGACATGGATAGTCAAATTATAGTACATCTTGATCATCTCAATGACTCAACTGATATGATACAAGTAATGAATTCTATCAATTCTTATTATTTTCATATATTAAAATATCCATTATATAGAAGCAAAAGTTTTTGAAAAAATTTTATTGAGCATTTTGATGCATTTATATTAAATAATCTCTTTTTTATATGAGTTCAAATAGTGTGAGTAGTTATAATATTAATTATCTAAAGTATATTAATAAATTGATATGTAATCTTGAATCATTATTGAATTCTGTTAGTTGTTTTGTTGAGAATTATTATGAAAATTTGTATGAAAAGCTATGTAAATTGAAATGAGATGCATTTGCTTCAAGATTCTTCAGTATATTTCTAATGATTGCAATTAATTTTAACAAAAGAAGTAATTTTTACTGAAATAAACATGATGATCTGACTTCTTTATATTGCTTGATTGTATTAGATAATTTTGAAGATGATGAATTATATTTTCTATAACTTGAAGTAATTATATCATTTAAACCTAATTATTTATAAAAATACATATCTATTACCAAGAATTGATAAAATGATGGATTCACTTGGGAATACTCACTGATTTTTATCTATAGACTTAAACTCTGAATACTGGCAAATAGAAATGAAAGAAGAAGACAAACCTAAAATTGCTTTTATCTCCAGAGAAGAATTATTTAAATTCAATATTATGCCTTTTGAATTATATAATATCCCAGTAACTTTTCAATATATTATGAATATTGTACTAGAAGAATATAATTGAAATTTTGCCAATGTGTACATTGATGACCTGAATATATTCTCAAAAAATTTTGAAGAATACTTGATTTATCTCAATAAAGTATTTTGCAGAATCAGAAATACTAATTTAAAACTCAATCCAGAAAAATATAACTTTTGCAGAAGAGAATTACTATTTCTTGGACATATAATCACTGAAGAAGGAATCTCCCCTGACCTATCAACTATTCAAAAGATAAAAGACTTTTCTCAACCAAGAACTATCAAAGAATTCTAATTATTTCTTGAATGAGCTGGATATACAGAAAATTTATAAAAGAATTCTCTCAAATCACTGTCCCTCTATTCAAATTACTTCGCAATAAAGAATTATTCATTTGAACTGTAGATCAAGAAGGAGCTTTTTAACAAATTAAATGATATCTTACAACTGTATTTATTTTAATTTATTCTGACTTTACAAAGAAATTTTATCTTTATACTGATATCTCAGACTTAGAACTTGGAGCTGTTCTATCTTAAAAAAATAAAGATGGAAGAGAACAAGTAGTCACTTATGCAAGTGTTACCCTAAAACTAAATGAATAAAAATATGAAGTAACTGAAAAAGAAGCATTAGCAGTAGTATGAGCTGTTAGACAGTTTTGTCATTAACTACTTGGAATAGTTTTTGAAATTATTACTGATTACAATACTTTGAAATGATTATTTAAAAATCAATCAAGTCATTCTGCTAGAATAAATTATTAGATCATGTCTCTTATGGAATATACCTTTATTATTACTTATCAATCTGAAAGAAAGAATTAAAATGCTGATACATTATTTCAGATATATTTAGAAGATCATTAAATAACTTTTCTCTTTATAATAATAACATAAATTTAACAATTTATTACAATTTATAATGATATTTAGACAATAAAACTTATCCTGTAAAATTAACTCTTGAACAATAACATAAAATTCATAACCAAGCAAAACACTTTTTACAAATTAATGATATATTATACAAAATTAATAGAAGAAAAGAACTAACTACACCTCTTTGAGTTATTAAAGAAAATAAAATGAAAGCTATTCTTATTAATTTAAGCTCTTTATCTGAACATTTTGGATATAAAGAAATCTATCAACGAATTGCAAATAAATATTGGTGAAATGGTATGGAAACTGATATTAAGAATTATGTGAAAACTTATAAGATTTGCCAGTAAACTGGTGAAAGAACTACTAAATAATCTTTACATCCTATCAAAATTAGATAATTCTTTGACAGAATAGTTATTGATCTTATTAGACCTAGTAAAATCACAACAATTGGAAATCAATATATCATTATAGTAATAGATTATCTTACAAAATAGCCTGAAGCTAAAGCAATTCCAGACAAGAAAGCTACTATAATTACAAAATTCATCTTTGAAGAAATAATTTGTAGACATGGATATTCTAAAGAAATTTAATCAGATAATGAATTAAATTTTCTTTATCCTATCACTCACAAATAAATAGAATAATAGAATACTTTAATAGAATACTGTGTATGATTCTACAAAAATTGATAATGGCATATGAATAAGAATGGAATACCTTCATTTTTGCTACTCTTTTTACTTATTAAACTAATAGAAATTCAATAATAAAGCATGAATCATTTTTCTTGACCTATGGATAAAATACTAAATTACCAATTGAATTAAAAATTCCTATGTATTTCAAAGAAGATTCTACAGAAGAAAAATTAATATAACAAATATATCATACAGTAGATCAGTTATCTCAACAAATTTTAAAAGTAAAATAAAATAAAATATAGAAGAATGATAATTATGATATTCTCAAATATTTAATAATAAAATTCAAAATAAAATAGTTTTTGAAATTGGAAATAAAATATTACTGTTTAATATGAAATAATATTCAATAATTAGAGATAAATTTTAATCTATCTGGAGTAAAAAATGATATTATATTTATGACTATACTAGATATATAACTCTTATAAAATTTGTGATCAGAAAGAAAAAGTTTATAAGTATTCTATTAATAGAAGATAACTCAAACATTATCATGATCACCAAGATTACTTTAAATCACAAATTGTTATTGAGTAGCTCACATGGATCACCCCTTTTTATTTCTGTTATCCTTATATTTAAAATTATTTTCTGTCTTACTCTTATCTATTTTTATAATTATCCTTACAACAATATTTTTAATATCTTATTACTTATAGTAAATTTTTAGTTCAAATTTTATATAAATACCTTTCTATTCTCTTTCTTTTTCTTTATTCTTTTACATTTTTACTCTTATCTATTATCTTTTACTTTTATTACCCTACATCTTTTTAAATTCTTTTATACTTTTGCCTTTATTATTTCTTATCATATCTTAATTAATTATTAATATGGAAAATCAGGAGAAAGTTTTAAAATAAGATATCATCAAATCATATTATAATTTTGAAAAAGCATTCAAGGATCATTATGATCATTATAAGAAAAATAATCCTAAGTGAATAGCTCAAGTATTAGTAAATAAAGAAGTTCAAAAATAGCTTTCAGACTTAGTTAGTAATGACTTACTTCAGAAGAAAAAAGAATGGGCTCTAAAAATTTATGATCTCTTTAGTGAAATAGATGAGCACATGATTCAAAGAATAAAATCTTTTTCAGTAGTATTAATATTGAAATTAAGTTAGAATTATATTGATTATGTATTGATTAAATTTGCAAAATAAACATTTATCATGGTGATCACGTGATATTATGAACTCAGTTCACATTCTCTGTAATAAATTTTCTTAATATTTATACTAATATATCTTATTACAATAAATATATATATCTTTTATTCTTACTACAACTTAGACTCAAAAAGATAATCTTTAGATTTATATATATTTTTTCCATTCTCATAGTATATATTTATTATATGTAAAATATGATAATTATAATATTCTTGAAGAGATAATCCAAGAATTCATTTACACTAAAATTGAATCATGAATTCTTATACTATAAAGAATCAAATCTAATAGATCTAAAATTCCTAACTATGATATAATTATATCTAACTTCATAAATACTACAAATAGATTATATAAAATAGATAATTAGCTTAAGTAAAAGATGTAAAACTACTTATACTAATACTAAATAGGATGAACTTCTGAAAATAGGTATTATTTCATCAAATAAGATTTCTACTAAATAGGTAAATTGAATTTGGCCTTGTTTATAATATTTCAGAGAGAATAATCTTATATCTTATAATAGAAAATACTTTGAAATCAGAAAATTAATAATATATTGATTTGTAGTTAAAAAGTTATATATCTGAAATTGGACTTGCTATCAGTTTCTCTTGTAATTAACTAGTATATACTGGAGAATGAATAAAAAATATAGGTAATTATAACTATATAGGAATAGAGAAGTATTGGACTACTTATTGTACTAGAAATTCCTTTTGTAATAAGTTTACATTATATTAATATGAATTATAAGAACAGAATCCTATCAAAAAAATTTAATATGCAAGAGAAGCTGGTAAAAAGATCAGAGTATATATAATTAATGGTTGAGTTAGGATTATAATTAAATAGTTCGGGTATTATCATTATGTTATTATTATTTTTATTATTTTATTTTCCAGATCATGTTTTTGTTATTTCTTGAGAATAGAGAGGCTCCCTTTTTATATGTTTTTGAGATTGTTTTGTTGCTAATTAGGCTTTTCTTGTTTTTATTTTCTAGTTGATTCTAATAACTTCTAATACTCATAACTTGCAAAGTCATCATCCTGTTGCTAGTGGTAGTAACACAGTTCCTATTTCTCATAACCATAATGATCATCCCACTGGTTTAACTTGTACTCATTGTATTGGTCATGAGGAGTTGATTACTGATTTACATAATTAGATTGTTTTCTTAAAGTTATTAATTAATTCTCAGCAGTTAGTTATCAAGTCTCTGAATCATTATATTTAGTCTATTGATATTCAAAATTTATCTACTAGTCGTAATTCTTTGAATTCTTCCTGTATTGATCTGATAGATGCCATGTTAGGTGATAATAGTACTTTGGGTGCTGGTCAATCAGAAATCGGTGATCAAACTGAACCAGTTTCTGATGTTACTGGTATTGATCTGTTAGATTGGTCATTTTTATTTGAGGATAGTTATAATATGAGTTTTAATCCTGTAATTTGTTTGACTAATTATTGCATTGTTATGATTATCACTTTCTTTTCTTGTTAGTACTCATCACATTGTTTAATTCATTTTTATTTTTCATTTTCATATATTTTTTCTAGGATAGTAAAATTATTAATAACGGTTCAAAGTAAATCTTTCTGATCTTGGATTATTTTTTATAGTTTATTTAATTTATTTTCTTCATTATTTGTTATTATTTTCTTAAAGGAAATATATTTGTCTGATACAAGTTGATCTTCGCATTTGCTATAATAAGTTAGTTTTCAATAGTGATTAAGTCAGTTGTCTTACACAGTTTGAAACATTGGTAACATGTAGTTGGTGAGTCATTTGATGATTTTTCATTATATGATTTCTATGTATTATCAATTTTATCTTATATTGATGGTGTCTGAGTTCAAAGTATGTTATTGATTTCAGCTTGTTTATAGTTAGTATATCATATGAGTCTTTTTCCTCATCAGGCATATTCGTATCTTTTGTTGATGTTGTTATCTTTCAATATCTGGTATTCTTTGTCTTCCTGAGCTCACTGTTATATTCATTTATAGTATGCATCCCATTTTTGTTTGTATTATTTGCAAATGTCATGTGTGTGATGATCATGATTTTTTCCGTCATATGTCTGTTCTTTGCATTTCAGTTATCACAAAAATATCTGGCTATATGTTATACTATTTCAAGTGATATGATTTTGTCACATTGATCATATTTAGTTTGGATTCAGTTATTTATTCAGAATATGAAGATCTGATTTTATAGTAGTTGTTGCTATTCATATAAGTCTTTCTTTTATTGTTTGATTCTGATGATTTATCTGTCTTGTCCATTTCTCATGATATTTTTCTTTTGATAGTTTTATCTAAATGAATTGATTCATTGTCAGATAGATCAATTATTAAGAATATTTGGGATTTTATTTCATTGTGATATTTTTCTTTACATTGTTTGTCAAATTTGCAATAGAAGTGTCCTGCAAATTCTTGATGCATATTGATCATTAGATACAATCTTTGACAGTTATAATAATGTGTCAGGTATGAATTTTTTCCAGTTTATTGTTTAAGTATGTTAGTATTTTTTGTTACTTTGATCTTGTTACATCCATATCATATAAATCAGTTTTTTGATTGATTTTCAAATATGATTCTTTTTCTGTTGATATCAGTTTTATTGAAATAATAGTATGATTTTGCATTTATTAGTTTGGGTATTGGTGGTAATGGTATTTGTCTGGCTGTGATTAATGTATTTTCATTATTATGATTTTCCAAGATATTAATTTTGAGTAAGATGTTTTTCATGTTATTGGTTGTATTATTTTGATTGTTGATGCTGATATTCAATATGTTTTATAGATTGAATAGTTTTATCCAAGTTTTCATGCTTTAATAGATCTATTGATATAAATTTATATATTTTTGTATAAGTCATGTTATTTATTAAGTTATATTATTTCATTTATATGATGAAGTATTTTGTCATTAGTTTTAATTTGTTCCTTTGTTATTGCCAGTATATTTTGTTAAATCAGTTGTTGTTCTGATGGGTTTTCCTAAGGATTCTTGAGTCAGTCTTTTTATAACTGATTAAGTTGTATGTATTTTTGATGTTGAGATCTTTTGTTGTCAGATTTAAACTGAGTTTTAATTCAGTTAAAACTATGTTATTTCTTGTTTTGTCTGAATATAGTTTCTAGTTCATTGATAATGGTATTTATGATTCTTGCAGCTATCTTATTTATTATTGTTGGATGGTTAAGTATTTTATTAATATTTTATTCTATCTGATGTGTCATTATATTTGCTATGTAATCAAGTATGTATTTCTTTAATTTGTTTTTAAAGAATTGTTATATTGTTGATAGTATTAACCATTTGATCTGATTTCTTGTCTAATCTTTTTCTATTTTGGATAATAGTGATCATATAGTGTTTATTAATACAGTTATTATGCCAGTCATTAGTAATCCTGTTATAATATTAATTTCTTTTTCTGAATATGGTCAATCAAAGTGTTATTCATTATTATAATGTTATTCATTATCATCATCTGATCTGCTAATTTCTTGTTTTATTTCAAATGTTTGGATTACATTTCTATTTCTTTTGTTTTCTTGATTGTGTATTCTTTCTTTGTTAAATCTTGTTTTATATAATTTTTCTTTATATAAGTTATAATGTGATCATTCTCACAAATTACTTCTATTTTGAGATCTTGATCTTGAATTATATTGGTAGTTTCTCTGATTATTTCTTCTGAAGTTTGATAAATATTTGCTATTTTCCCATGGACTTAATATCCTATCATATCTTTCTTTGTTCTGATAAGTTGTTCTTTCTTGTTCTCATGAATTACTTTTATTATTTTATGAATTATATTATTTTTGTGAGTAGGATAATTGATTATTGGGGTATTCAGTTCTAATGTCATATCTCGTGAATCTTATTTATAGGTTATTTACTTTAGGATTTTGGTCTTTATCTTGATTGTCATTGTTATTGATTTCTTCTTATTAATTGAATGAATTTATTTCTTTGATTATTTCATTTATGAATTGTCTTTCTCTAATTGATCTACCATATCTATTGAATGATGATTATTACAGTTAATGTCTTACAATAATATTATTAAAGTATGTTATACAGAATGATTGTATAGAGTTGATTTTTTCTCTAAGTAGTGGTTTTGTTCTTATTCTTACAAATATATTATTAATCTATTTTTTGTATTCAAAATATATATTACTAGGCATTCTGTTGAGATAATAGGTTTATTTACTGGTTTCATCAATATCAAATATATTGGCTTCATAATATATATTGTCATAGTTAATTTTGAAATTTTGTATACTTGTGTAAATTGATTCATTAAAGTATAGTCCTGTTTCATATAATATCTGGTTATTTTCTAAATAAAGTCCAGTTTGGAATTTTTCCTGAATTAATTGTCAGAGTTCTTTTGATATTTCTATATTAGGTGCTACTCAGTTTATATTGATTGGTGGGTTGTCAGTTACATATTAATATAGTAACTATATACATGATTTTATTTTCAAGGTTTTTCACCAGATGGCTGCTTGTTCTGTAAATTGTGATATGATTTTATTTATCAGATTTGCACTTCATAGGTAGTTTCCATTATTAAGTCCTTTATTTATGTTATTATTATAGTAACATAAATTTCTTTAATTTTATAATTTTTCAAACATGAAAAATATGATCAATCAATAAATTTTTAGAAAATATGTGATTTTGAACAATATAATTAGTATATCAGTTATGGATTCAGTCATGATTCAACAATATTTTTGTAATATTTTTGTAATATTCTAAGATCATCAATAAATAATTAGCTCCAAAATTAATAACAGTTCACAAATGATTTAACAATGGTTTAGAAACATTTTAAAAATGGTTTAGCAATGAATTTCATTTATTTTTATCATTTATCTTTTCTTTTTAGAATATATATCTTATCTTTTCATTTTATTTCATCATTTGTATTATT
>CAJVPS010001229.1:0-16675 GCA_910591765.1 Ambispora leptoticha | reverse complement strand
ACCAAAAAGCAAAATTATTTTAACTGATACTTAAAAATATGAATTATACATTTATATCTGTGACTATAAATTAAAGAATCAATCTGAATACATAGATTAGATTGAATAAAAATGATATATCAGAGTTGATGAATCAATAATTACATGTATTCTTCAAATAAAAGATAGATATCTTTCTACAGAAGTAAATAATTCAAAAATAAAATGATATAGATCCATTACTACTCCAGAACTTGAACTTCTCTTAATGAGTTTATTCTGATTTATCAAATGAAAATTATTTTAAGTGATACTCTATTAATCAAAAAGGCAAAGCTTTTAGCAAATAAACTGAATATTTCTGAAAAAATATTATAGTTTTCTTCTGAATGACTTTGAAAATTCAAGAAGTATAATGAAATACATAGTGAAAAACTTTATAAAGAGGAAAGTATTTATTAATCAAGTTATTATTATTAATACTCTGTGAATATTATATGATAAATATACAAAGTATTCTTCTAATTGAATCTATATTATGAATAAAACTGATCTTTTTTATAGATATATTATTAACTTTTCATAATATTAAGACTATTTAATTCAAATATTAATGAAATTTTTAAGATTAGAACCAGATTGATCATTAACTATATAATATTTGACTGGATATAAAAAGAATAAAGAATATCTTCTATTATTCTTTGTGTAAATACTGATAATTCATATAAATTAAATATTTTTATTATTGGTAAGTATGTCAAATCCTAGTACTTTAAATATTTTAATATTTATAACTTATTAATAATATATTGAAGTAATATTAAAGCTTGGATATATATAGTTATCTTTCAAGAATGACTTCAAATATTTGATCATTAAATTATGAGTAAGTATAAAGAAAAATATGTATTATTACTTCTGGATAATTATTCAAGTTACAAACTGAATAACATAAATTTATTATATGTTAATATTCATTTTTTATTATCTAATACAATTTCAAAAATTTAGCTAATGAATGCTGAAATAATTATAGCTTTCAAAAGATATTATTATTATTACCAAATCAGATAAGTTTTAAAAAATAGTTATTCCAATTATTTTTAAATTCAACTCTAATACTAAAATAATTCTCTTTATTAAATGGATGCTAGAACAAGTTGAGAATAGTAAACTTATACAAGATACAAAAATAAATATTCTTGAAGCAGTTCAATTTGTAATTAAAAGTTGGAAGGAAATTACTATAGAAAGTATTCACAATTGTTGATATTATACAAAAATTCTTCCTAATACTAACAGAATGAATACAGATAATCTGATGCTCTATGACTTAAGTGAAATGATTAATAAGCTTTATTTCTCAAATTCAATGATAGTTAATGAATTTCTATTTATTTCTGAAGAGGATATTGTATATGATATTTCAAATAATAGTCAACTTATTAGAGAAATTGCAGAGATATTTAAAGATGTTGATGAGACAAATGTTGAGGAAATGGATGACAGCATTGAAATTCCTACTGTAAGTGCCAGCGATACATTAAAGAGCTTAGAAAATATATGATTATTTTTATTACAACAAGAAGATACAAGTGAGCAGATAAGACTATTAAATAGTCTTGAAAGATTTGTTAATGGTAGGAGAAGTAGTCAAATGAAACAAACAATTATAAATCAATATTTTAATCAATAATAATAATAAACAAATATATTAATATTAATTGATATCATTCCTATTATATAATTAATAATATTACATAAATTACTATTTACTCTAAATGCACACCCCCTCTAAATATACATGATGGTCTGGTCCCAATGGTTGCACTTAGAGGGTTTTCTCTGTAGTTTTTTATTTTTTTAGTATATAAACAAAATTAAAATAAAGACTAGAATTATAAATATTAAAATATCAAGATATTAATTCATAATAATAATTCTAGTTTCAAGCTAATAATTCTAGTTAATCATATATTATTTAACTAATAATAAATATCATAATTATTATAATATAATAATATTTTTATTTTTATTATTATTCAATATTCGGTCAAATCATTACCTGCATTATGTAATCTTTTTGGTTTTTTATAAACCACCAATTGAACTTGCTTTTCATTATTAGCAATAAATGCTTTCCAGAAATGAGTGAATGTCAATTCATCTGTTAATCCGAAATGTTGTGAATTATACCAATTCGATAATGGATATGAGAAGTATCAACGTTATCCCATTGAGAAGGCAAGCTTAATGATGCAATATTCGCATAGAATTGACATAAATTTTGAATGAATCGGTGAAATTTAAATTGCTAAGCGATACGATTACTTGTTCACCCATAATAACATGTGGAATGAATGTAATATCGAAACAGACTAATGGAATTATTTTGATTGTTCTAAATTTTAATGAGTTAGAAGTTAGAATTATTGTAATTAGGTTTGATAAAAAGATTAAATACTTGATTATTACATAGTAATAATTTACCATCGTGAGAGGACAAATGTTCTTGAGCATGAGTATCTTTATTATGGATTATTTGTCTTGCTGCATCATTATTATTTTTGTTATTATTATTAGCATCAATCTCTAGCATATTTATAACATCTGAACTATTGGCAGTTGGAGTTGTTGAACTACATGTATTAGAAGACTTGTATTCAATAGAATTATTAATTTTTTTCGATTTTCCTCTTCATGAGCTCTTAATTCGTCCAAAGCTTTCTTAATTATAGGACCAAATATTTGACCATGCCAGCCAAATCCTAACACGATATTATAGGCTTGTATGTGTTGAAGATATTGTTCAAGTGATTCTGCTTTTATCAATGCTTTTCTTTTCGAATCAATATATTCTTGAAGTGATACTTGTGTAATTGGAAAATGAGTTCTCAGTTCACCGGGATGTAAATTTTTAATCACATATATATAATTAGTTACGCCAACCCTTGATGCTCTTGTATTTATACTCGGTGCACGTCTGCCACGTCGATTTTTATTATCATTGTTGTTATTAGCATCAATTAGATCAGAAGATGGCTTTGACGGAATATTTTTTGTTGTTTCAATGTTAGTTAATTGTTGATGTTGACGAAGCGGCGATATATTGAAAAATTTATGTTTGTCGTTTTTATTAGCGACTGTATATAATACGTGGAAATTTAATATAATTTGTACATTTAAACAGGTAAAAATGATTCTTATTCGGTTCTCACTTGGAACATAAAATTTGTGTTGGATCGGAAAATTTTATAAAATACATCTAAATAGTCCATGAAATTATTTCGAAGAAACTAACGTTAATACATATAATTACATAACATATTTACCGGAGTATTTTACAGTAAGTATAACTTAAATCAGTTTCTATTCAAGAAGAACTTGAATAATCTAGTTGAGAAATAGCTAAATTTGAATTCACTAACTATCAAGAAGTTTATATTTATTTCTTGAAACAAAAATAAGAAGAAAAAATTATTGAATAATAAAAATTAATTGCTAAACAAAAAAGATTTCTTACTTAATTATTAGAAGATAATACTGATATCTTTGTAACTGAATTATATTAACTTGATTAAAGTAATATGAAATATATACTGAAAATGAATTATCTATTAAATAATAATTTTATAGAATCACTCTTTTAGATTAATTATTCATGTCAGAAGAAATTCAAAGAATATTAGTAGTAAATATAATCTAATTATTAACTAGTTCTTGAATATTATCTATTATTATAGTTTCTAAAAAGAATAAAAAGAAAAAATTTTATATTAATTATAGAAAATTAAATATAATTATCTAGAAAGATATAAATTTATTATCTAAAATTGATAAAATGTTAGATTTACTTGAAAATACTTATTGATTTTATTTATAAACTTAATCTCTGAATATTGATAAATTAAAATGAAAGAAAAAAATAAACTCAAAACTATTTTTATCTTTAGAGAAGGACTTTTAAATTCAATATTATATCTTTTAAATTATATAATACTTCAGTAACTTTTCAATATATAATAGATATTATATTAGAAAATTATAATTAAAATTTTGCTAATATATATATTAATAATCTAAATGTATTTTCAAAAGATTTTGAAGAACACTTAGATCATCTTAATAAAGTATTTTGCAGAATCTGAAATGTTAATTTAAAACTTAATTTAAAAAAATATAATTTTTGCAAAAAGAATTACTTTTTCTTAATATATAATAAATAAAGAAGAAATTTTATCTGATCTATCAACTATTTAGAAAATAAAAGATTTTTTCTAACTGAGTACTATTAAAGAACTCAAATTATTTCTTGAATTAACTAGATATTATAGAAAATTTGTAAAAGAATTTTCTCAAATTACTATATCTCTATTCAAATTATTTTAAAATATAGAATTATTTATCTGGACTAAAGATAACTTCTTAATTATTATAATATAGTAATAAATAAGTATTTTTTAGTTGCAATTAGTTGCAACTTATAAAATTTTAGAGTTATAACATGTTGCAACAGATAACAAATAAGTGTTATATACTTGCTATACTATCTTTAATCTGAATTACAAAATAAAAAAAAGCATTTTAATAAATTAAATAACATCTTATAATTATATCTATTTTGATTTATTCTGACTTTACAAAGAAATTCTATCTTTATACTAATATCTCAGACTTAGAACTTAGAGCTATTCTATCTTAAAAGAAAAGAAAATAAGTAGTTGCTTATGCAAGTATTATCTTGAAATTAAATAAATAAAAATATAAAGTAATTGAAAAAGAAGTATTAGTAGTAGTATAGATTGTTAGACAATTTTATTATTATATACTTGAAATAATATTTAAAATAATAATCAATTATAATATCTTGAGATGATTATTTAAAAATTAATAAAGTCACTTTGCTAGAGTAAAATAATAGATTATATCACTTATAGAATATACTTTTATTATTACTTATTAATCTGAAAGAAAGAATCAAAATGCTAATATTTTATTTTAAATATATTTGAAAAATTATTAAATAGTTTTTCTTTTTATAATAAAAAATTAAATTTAATAACTTATTATAACTTATAATAATATCTAGATAATAAAACCTATTCTATATGATTAATTCTTAAATAATAATACAGAATATATAATCAAGCAAAATATTTTTTATAAATTAATAATATATTATACAAAGTTAATAAAAAAAACCAACTATATCATTAAAGAAAATGAAATAGAAGTTATTTTTATCAATTTATATTTAAACTCTTTATCTGAATATTTTAAATATGAAGAAATTTATTAACAAATTATTAATAAATATTAATAAAATAATATAAAATCTAATATAAAGAATTATATAAAGACTTATAAAATCTGTTAACAAACTAGTAAAAGAACTACAAAATAATTTTTATATTTTATCAAAATTAGATAATCTTTTGACAGAATAGTTATTGATCTAATTAGATCTAGTATAATTGAAAATCAATATATTATTATTACAATTAATTATCTTACAAAATAATTTGAAATTAAAGTAATTTCTGATAAAAAAGCTATTACAATTACAAAATTTATTTTTGAAGAAATAATTTATAGATATGAATATCTCAAAGAAATTCAATTAGATAATAGATTAGTATTTATTAATAAAATAGTCAAAGAATTATCAAAAAAATTTGAAATCAAACATAAATTTTCTTTATTTTATTATTTACAAACTAATAAAATAATAGAATACTTTAATAGAATATTATATATAATATTATAAAAATTAAAAATAATATATAAATAAGAATGAGATATTTTTATTCCTACTACTTTTTTTGTCTATCAGATTAATCAAAATTTAATAATAAAATATGAACTATTTTTCTTAACTTATGAATAAAATACTAAATTGTCAATTAAATTAAAAATTTCTACTTATTTAAAAAAAATTTTACAGAAAAAGAAAAATTAATATAATAAATATATTATATAATAAATCAGTTATCTTAACAAATTATAAAAGTAAAATAAAATATAGAAGAATAATAAAATTTAAAAAGAAATAATATTTAAAATTGGAAATAAAGTATTAATATTTGATATAAAGCAATACTTAATAATTAAAGATAAATTTTAATCTATATGAAGTAAAAAAATAATATTATATTATGACTATACTGGATATAACTCTTACAAAATTCATAATTAGAATAGAAATATTCTCAAATATTCTATTAATAGAAGATAACTCAAATATTATTATAATTACTAAGATTACTTTGAATCATAAATTTTCTCTTAATCTTTATTATTTCTATATTTAAAATTACTTTTTATTTTATTTTTATTTATTTTTATATCTATATCTTATTATTTATAATAAACTATTAGTTCAGAATTTATATAAATATTCTATCTCTTTTCTTTCTCTTTTTCTTTATTCTTTTATATTTTTCACTTTTTTATTAATTATCTTTTTCTTTTATTCTCTTATATCTTTTAAATTCTTTTTATTATTTTTATTATTCTATCATATCTTAATTATCTACTTGAATTATTTCTTAAATTATTAAATCTCTTGAAGAGATATATCAAGAGATACTTACTCAATAACTCTTTGGAATAATTATTTTTTTAACTTTTGAATTACTTGTTTGTGATAATATAAAACAAGAAATACATATTTTTCTTTTAGATTTACTTATATAATTTGAATTTACTAAAGATATTAAAATTAATAATACTTTTCTCTTGAAACTTTAGATAATAATTAAATCAATTGAAGTATCTAATGAATTAGTTAATATAACTATTAACTTAGATTTTAACTAGTTAAATATATTTATTATTATCTTATCAAAAGAAAAACTAGAAGTTAATAATAATGAAGAAATTGAAGAAGAAATAAAATTCATAAATTTTGATAGTTTAATTATTTCTGAAAAAAATCTAAATTATCTATTCTCATATCTAATAAAATTAAATCTACTTATGGGAAAGATTAATTAACAAAACTTAAAGAAGTAATATTTTTACTTTATAATAATTTACTAGATAATAATAATAAAATAATAACTCAATATTATAAACTTGAATAATTACTTTTAGCTTAACTATATTATTATCATTTTAAGATTATATATATATAATTATTTTAAAATGGTAATAGTAACTGTATTCATGATAGTTGTTTACTTTTTATTACTTCAAGAGATTATATAATTAATTATCTTTTCAATAAGATAATATATACAAGATTTACTTTTGATAAAATATGATTTTCTTTTCAATAAGATAATTTATACATATTTTACTTATAATAAAATATGATTATCTTTTCAATAAGATAATATATATGAGTTTTACTTATAACAAAATACTTTTTTAATAGAGCAAGAAGAAAATAAGATAAAATATAAGATAAAATATATGTGTTTATTAAAGAAAAATATTAATTAACTACTCTTTACTCAGTAGTAATTACTTCTATCAAACTTAATTATTCTTCTTGATTACTTCTTGACTCTCTATATATAATATTTTTCTTGCTATGCTAATTACAATTATTTCTAATATGATGTTCCACTTAATTTAATTAAGAATAAAGATAACTTCTTAACTGTTGTAACATAATAATAAATAAAGTATCATCTAGTTACAACTAGTTATAACTTATAAAATTTTGAAGTTGCAACATGTTACAATAGTTAATAAATAAGTATCATAAACTTGCTATATTATCTTAAATCAAGAATAAGTAAAATTTAAAAAGAATAATCACAAAAAATATTAAATACATGATAATAAAGGATTTAAAATTAGTAAAATATTAAGTTATTTAAAGCTAAAGTAAGAAATAAAAGAAAATTAATAATAATTAATTAGAATATTATTAATTTAAATAAAATTATAAATTAGATATGATGCACATGGCTAAATTAATATTTAAATAAGATTAAATATGGATAATAATATAAATTAAAAATAAAATTAATTATAAATAAGATTAATTAATAAAAATTACTTATTTACTTGATTTAGTAGTAATTAATAATTATTATACTATATATTGTAACTGCACCATATACTGTGCTGCATTTATTATATCACATGAATAAGTGATTAATTACAGGATCTCCAACTTTAAGAGATTTACTTCATAAATTCTTTAATTATTATTAATGATAATAATTGATTCTAATTTGTTAAACTCAATATATAATTTTACACGATCACTATTATATGAATTCTTCAAAACTTTTTTATTTTCATTTCTAAGTTTATATATTTTTTTATTATATACTTCATGAATATAGAATAGTCCTTTCTATTTCTTACCAAATTTATCATGATGTTAATGTTGAGTTTCTATTTATCTCATTAGTACTTTCTGTCCTATTTGAAAACTATTAACTTTTATTTCTTGTCATACCATTCTTTTTATTTTAATTATTTCTCTTGAATATTACTAAGAACTAGTTCTTATGTAGTTTCTAGTTTATTAATTAGTTCACATATTTTTTTAATAAGAGCTTCTTCAAAAGTAAAATTATCAAAGTCTTTTAATTTAATATCTAATGGTATAATTACTTATCAATTATATACTAGTTGAAAAGATTTAAATGAAGTTATATTTTACTTCATTATTCTGTAGATAAATAGAACTGAAAATAGATAATGGTTCCAATCTTTCTTATAAAGTTGAATATACTTTGATAATAAAGTACATAAAGTTCAGTTTAATCTCTTAACTAATTTATTAATTTGAGAATGATAAAATGCAGAAAGTCTATATTTAATTTGATATTTATCTAATAATTTCTTAATTATTTTATTGATAAATATAGTTTCTCTATCACTAAGTATTTCTTTTAGAAATTCATATCTCATCACTATATCTTTATAGAGAAAGAGAATAATTGTACTTGCAGAAGTATTAGTAATTAATCTTGCTTCAGTTTATTTGATCAGATAATCAATAATAATTATAATATAGTAATTTCTATTACTAGTTACTAGAAGAGATCCTACCAAATTAATTCTAATCTTTTTAAAAGATGTATTAACTTGAATGGATATCATCTTGTTATTTTTACACAATTATTCTTTTTATTGATATATATTACAGGCTTTAATATATGCATCAATATCTTTATATATTTAGAGCTAATAATAATTTCTTATTATTTAGTTATAAGTAATTTCAATTCTAAAGTATCCAGAAGTAATATCTGAATGATTATTATAAAGAATTGACTCTATTTCTGTTAACTTTATAACTAATAATAGATGATCAACATCCTGTTTATTTCTTTTATATAGTTTATAATTTTGTATAAAGTATTTCTTCAATTCTGCCAGCAGCCATTTCTATTTTTTTTTTAAGAATTCATTAGGTATTATTAGTATATTGAAATAGTTATATAGTTCTGTATAGTTATTTAAATTCATGTTTTGTCTTTTTCTTTTGTAGATGTATGTGATATTCTGAAAAGTAAGTTAATATTTGAATGGATTCTTCTGGATTTGTATTTGACTTTGAAATTATATTCTTGTAAAGTTATTATTCAGTATGCAAGTCTTCCAGAAGGATTTGGCTTGTTGATTAGCTACTTAAATGCTAAGTGATTAGTAATAAATGTAAATAGAATATCAGATAATAGGTAAGATCTAAATAACTTAACTATTCAAATGATTCCAAGATATTCTAGTTCTGTTGTAATATACTTGTTTTCTTTCTTACTTACTCTTTTACTGGTATAGATAATTATGTATTCCTTCTTTTCACTATCATATTGTACTAGTACTGTACCTAATTCTAGTTTAGAAGCATTAATAAAAAGAGTAAATAACTTTGTAAAGTCTGACTATGTGATGATTGGTGATGAGATTAAATATTTCTTGAGTAACTCAAAAACTACTTATTATTTTTCTATTCATCTAAATTTTTCATTCTTTTTAAATAGTTTATATAAGGGAACTGCTATCTTGGTAAAGTCTTTGATAAATCTTCTGTAATAAGAGATAAGTCCTATAAATCCTTTTAATGATATGATATTAATAGATACTGAGAATTCTTATATCTTTTCTATCTTGATCAGATCAGGATGAATTCCATCTTTTTCTATTATATAATCTAGAAAGGGTAATTAGTTCTTTCTAAAGATATATTTATCTGATTAGAATTTAAGATTTGTCTGTCAAAGTTTTTCTAGAATCTTTTATACATATTCTACATATTCTTCTCAAGTTTCAGAATATATAGTCATATCATTCAAGTATATGATTATGAACTTTCTAATATATTTTTTAAATATTTTATTTATAAATCTTTGAAAGATTGCTGAAATATTTGTAAGTCCAAATGGTATTACATTAAAATGATATAGTTCTTTATTGATAATAAATACTATTTTCTCCCTATCTTTTGAGTGTATTTCTACTTGTCAGAATCTACTAGCAAGATTCATGATGATAAAGTATTTAGTATTTTTAAAAGAGTCTAGAAGTTCATCAATTTATGAAAGAGGATATTGATCTTTCTTGATAATTTCATTTAGTTTTCTGTAATTCACATACAACTGGAATTTTTCATTCTTTTTTCTTACTATTACTATTAATACTGATCAAGGACTATCAGAAGGAGATATTATTTTATTATCTAATATTTTTTGAATCTTCTCTTTTAGAAAGGTATTTTCTATAAGTGATTTTTAATGATATAGCCAGAAAGTGATAGATCTTTCTTTCTCTAAATATATTTTATGTTGGAATATATTTATTTTATCAGGCTGAATTGTATCAAAAAGATCTTTATATGAATTCAGAACTTGGTGAAGATATTGTTATTATTCTAGATCTAAGTCTGATTCAATCATAGTTAGAGTGATATTTAATGATAGTTGAGATAATATTTCCAACTGTCTATATATATCTTGTTCTTTCTTATATTGAATATAATTATTTTTTCTTTTACCATGAATGCAGGCATTATAATCCTCTAATCTTTCTTGACAAATTCTTTCTTTTTCTTCCAGTTCAATGACTTCATTATTGATTCTTATAAGATTTTCTTGTACTTTTATTTTTAGTACAAGCTGCTTATTTTGCTTTTTATATACTGTATATAAGAGCTGGTCAATTAGTTCTTCTTCTTCATATTCAAACTTATTATTATCATTCTTTAGAATAGAACTTTCAAGTTTTCTTTCAAGACTAATTAATTTTATGATTAATCTTTATTGAGTATAGATAACTGGAATAATTATAGACTCTTCTTTAACTTCAAAACTTAAGAGTTCTTCATTCCAATTCAAAATAGCTTTGGACTATTTTGCTTATTAGTTGCCAAGTAATAAATTATATTCTGCTTTTTTCATGACTAGAATATTAATTTGTTAACTCAGATTTTCAATTTTTATTTTTAACCCTTTTATTTTTTCTAGTAATCATTCAGACTTTCTATTTATATCTATAAGACTGATATTAGAAGACTTATTAATTTTTCTTTCTACTTATTTCAAAAATCTAACTAACATGACATTACTAACTGATCCACTGTTAACTATTATTCTAATAAGTTGGTCTTCTACTTTTTCTTTATAGTGAATTGTATCTATCACTTTTTTATTCTTTTTTTCTAGATTTTTATTTTCTTCTATAGTTTTAGTTAGCAATTATTGTGACAGATTAAAATGAATTCTGAATCTTTTTTTATGCATATTATTTTATATATATTATATGATTTTATTTCATCATAACATATGATTTAATATTTATATACTAGTATATAACTTATCATTAATCATATATCACATGCAACTAATAATAATGCAATAGCAAATTCAGTAGGAAAAAAGTGATTTTTTTCTTACCCTTCTTCTTTTTTCATTTTTTATTTCTCTTTCTTTTTATCATTTATTTAGATATTTCATCCAGATGAATTCTTGGTTAGTTTACATAATTCTTTGAGTTAAATTATCTTTAATAACTCCTTATTTGATTGGTCACTTTTTTGATTTCTTTACCTTTTCTCTTTCTTCATCCACTATTTTTTATTTATTTGAATATTTCATCTGAATGAATTCTTAGTTGATTTGCATGCTTTGGATTAAATTATTTCTTGTTTAATTAGTCATTTTCTTGATTATTTTATGAATTCTTGACTGGCTTTGAGTCTTTCTGTCATCTTTTTTTTTTGATATTAAAGAATACACAAGCTGTCTTCTTTTTTTTGGTATTGAAAAATATGCAAGCTAGTTTATTATACTTCTTGTTATCAAGTCTTTTTACCATCTCATTACATTAGCTTAATATATTTTTACTATTAGTTTTTATTATCTCATTCTTCTGATTTATTATCATTTTATTGTATAATTTTTTGTATTACTTTTTCTCATTATTATATAGTAGTTTCAAGCTATTTTTGTTAGTTATATTAGATTAGAAAGATGTTAATATCAAGATATATGAATAAAAATATGCTTTTATACTGCATTATGATATGTCATATATAATTTTTTATGTATTAACAAATAAAAAAATCAATATATGCCTTTTCTCTCTCTCTTGAAATGATGAAATTACCAAAAATTCTAGAAATACTTGAGGATTTTAATGATGTGATCAGCTATGTTAAGTCTAATATCTTTCTAACAAAGTTTAATATCTCAACAAAGAGAATGAATTTCCAAAGGTAGTATAAAAATTTTACGTATAATTATCAGAAAGATTATCTTTTTTATATTTAATAATTAAAAGATACAAATTTCTGACCCATTATAAAAAGAGTCATTCCTGCCTATGACATAGAATTGAGAGTAGTTCTTTTTAAAAGATTTTATATTAGAGCTATCCACTTTGACTATCACAAAATATATGTAATAATTTATAAGTAGCACATTAGCATTACACAAGATAAAGTCAAATAATATGTAAGTAATTATCTAACTTGCATCTGAAATATTAATATCAAAGAAAAAGCTGATCTAATATCCATTATAGCTGATAGTTCTCTCAAACATGTTCAGATTGACTTGATTAATTTTCTCTTCTTTACTAAACATAATGATAAATATAGTTACATTTTAATGATGATTGATATATTTTTATGTTATATTTGGATTATTCCTCTTTCAAATAAAGAAGACAGTATAATTCATGATATAATAATACAAGTTTTCGTGAGTTTTGGCCTCCTCTCAATATTTCAAGCAGATAATAGTTTGGAATTCATAACCAGCATCTTAAAATATACTTGTAATATTTTTAATATAATACTTGTTCACAATTATGCTCATCATTCACAAAGTCAAGGAAAAATCAAGAGATTTAATCAAATTCTTGGCCACCATTTAACAAAAATGCTTTGAAATAAAATCTTCAAGATTCAGAACTACTGATAGATTAATATTTTTCTCTCATTTGTAATCATATATAATAAAGTATCTCATAAAGATTATAAAAAGTCTCTATATGAAGCATTTTTTGAATTTAAAATACAAGAAGTCTATAATATACTAGATAAAATAATATAAGTCAGCAATATTTCAAGCAAAACAATACAAGTTGATACTATGTTGAAAGAGAAGAATAATAATATTACAAGTATCAATATATATATCTTGATCAAAGAAAAAGAAAGAAAAGATATATCAGATAAAATAGATATATCAAGTGAAATAATCATGAAGACAATATATAACATGATCACAGAAATAGAGAATATATCAATCATGAATAGCCAAGTTGCTATCTATGATGCTTATGTGATACAAGTTGAAAAAGTTAGAAGAAAAATCACAAAAAAATGATAAATTTTATTGAAATAAGCTTGTAATTTGAGAAAGCATTTATCAAAAAAAATTAGTCTTTGAGTTAAAAAATGAGATTGCAATTGCTTCTAACCATGATACTAATCAAAAAATAAGAAAATGAAAGTTAGAGCAGGTATATAATAATAGTGAAAAGATTATATCTATATATAGCAACCAAAGATAGCTCCTTAATTAGTTGCAGCTTGTGGTAGCCAATTAGAAAGTTGTGACAGAGTTATAACAGAATTGTAGTAGCCAATTAGAAAATTGCAATAGAGTTGCAGCTAGTTACGGCTCTCATCACTAGTAATAATAATAGAATCATAAGAGTTGAGATTAATAATAAAATAAAGACTTTTATGATAAAAAACTTAAGAAAACTTAGATGAACAACAGATAGCAGGAAGCAGATAGTGAAAGACAGATAGTAGAAACAGATAGATTTTTTTAAAAGAGATAGAGACAAATCCTCTTTAAATAAAAATAATTTTATTATTTGAGCAAATAATAAAAACTTTAAAATGTAATAGTGCATTATTATTACAATCATACATTATTATTTTAATGATATATTATTATTTTTAAATGTATAGTTAAAGCATAGTTCATCATGGGTGCAAAACAAATTTGATATAAGGTATAAAAAATGTCAGGACTGCAATTTTTCATATAATCTTGTCCTCTGCTCTAACTGTTATCCTTATTCAGATCATACTTTAATTATTCTCTCATTATAATATATTATTATTAATAGTATATGATTTATATATAATCATGTATTCATATATATATTTACGTGATATATGATTACATACATAAATTATATGTTATGTACATAAAAAAAGGATCAGAATTCATTTTAATCTGAATTTATTTTAATCTGTTATAATTATTGCAAAAATATTATTGAAGATTTTTGAGATTTACTCATATTCTAATCTTTTCCAGATATGAATTCTAGTTTAAACATAAAGTATTACTATTATTAGTGATAGTATTAGAAGATAAGAATATAATAGACTATTCATTTAGGAGTTGTTATAATTATTGTAATAAAAGATTATTATCTGAAACTGAGATAATATTGGCTTCAAGATTGGCTAGCTATCTAGTATTCATATTTCTTTCTGTATAGCTATTAGCATAGTATCTCATTTTATTACATTTAAAATACTTGATATTTGAGATATTATTATTATTATTATTATTATTATTATTATTATTTGCATTTTTCTTTAATAATTTATAATCATGAGCTATATGACTATTTTTATCACAATTATAATAAGTTTTGTCTTGATTAGGATAATTATTAGAATTTCAATTATTCTGAGTTAATAACTTTTTTATTTGTTCTGTAAGATTAGCTATAGCTTTACTCATATTATTTACTGGACTTGAGATAAAAAAGAGAATATCAAGATTTTGTGATATGAGCAAAATAAAATTAAGAGAATTCTGATAGGTCTGTCTATAGCTAGATTTAGTACTGATTGCTTCTGTGATTACTACATCTAGAGTATTTGTGTTAGATTTGTTTATATGAAAGATAATCTCTGACTTTAAGTCTTTTATAAATTGCTTGATATAGTAAGTAGCAGGATATATACTTGTTAGATCAATTTTTCAAAGTAGCATGTGGATATTCTTAGTATAAAAAGTTATATCTTTATTTATTTCTTGTATTCTCAATCTTAATTATTATTGTCATATCAAAACTTGAATATTAGTTCTGAATTGAACAATAAAGATTTGGTAAAATAAATTATTATCATTATTATCATTCCAGCTGATAGACTAATCATTATTTGTAAGTTTACTTTGCTGATATCAAGTTGAGATAATTTCTTTCAAATAGGCAGGTACTATCTCTACTTTTCTTGGATTTATTATATTATTTGTATTTGCTATACAAGTAAATTCCTCAATCTAATTTATAGGATCTTTATATATTCCATTACTGTAAAAAGAAAGTGGTACTGTTGTCAGCTTAACTTATCTGTTTTATTAATTTTATATTACTTGTACAAGAGATATGAGTGTTTCAGCTAAAGTTTACATAGCTTGATCTGCTATTTCTTCTTCTTGATTTCTTTAAAGTTATAGTGGAGATAAATCTAAAAGAATAAATGAATAAACTTCTACTTCTGAAAATTCTTTTTCTATTGACTGAATTGGAGCTCTTTTTTTATGTAGAAGATTAATAAAAAAGATATTAGAAGTTGAGATTAAAGTAGATGATGATAAAACTGATATAGGGATTCTGACTAGAATGTTAATTGAAGTACTAGATCTTGATCTTTGAGTATAGTGTATTCTTTATTGATTAAATATAGTAATTTTCTTATATAAATTATGAATAATATCAGCAATCTCTGTTATGGTATGAGTTAAATACTTTTGGAATCAAAGTTATATTTGATATTTGCTTGTTAATGCTTCTTTTCTTAATATATCAATAGTAAATAAATTATAGATCAATTGATATAAATTCTTTTCTTGCTGTTTAGATAATCAAGATGAATCAAAAAGATTGATTAATCTTTGAAATTATCTTTCTATTCATAGTTAGTTGATTTTGTTAGGTCCAGTTTGAATTATTTTTTGTGATTAATAAACTTATTTTCAGTTTTATCTTCACAGAGAGAGTATCAAAAAGACTATTACTATTTTAAGATTATATATATATTGTTATCACAATAACATAAAATCCTTTAATTTCTTAATTTCTTTAATTTCTTAATTTTGCAGATTATTTTAATTTTATAGATCATTTTCTTAACTTCTAATTTTAGTACATTTATCATGGATTTCATTTATTATTATTTAATCTCATTTATTATTATTAATTTCATCATTTGTATTACATTTTAAGTCTTGGCATATACTTC
>CAJVPS010001228.1:0-16682 GCA_910591765.1 Ambispora leptoticha | reverse complement strand
AAATTGTCATTTCCATTGTTGTTACCATTGAACGAACCAAGATTATTGTTACCATTGTTGTTTCCGTTACCATCGCCTATATTTCCGTTACCGTTATTATTGCCGTTATTATTACCGTTAAAAGGCCTTCCTTGGACAGAAGTTAAAGCCAAAGTCAAGAGGACAATATAAGTAATAGCAGAGCTTGGTAGCATTTTTGTGAAAAATTTGATAGAATAAAATTTATGTTTTGAATGTACTTTTCGAAATGAGAAATTTTTGGGAATTTTATTATTCTCTTGTAGAGATTGCTTTTTATTATTACTGAGAGCTGATGAAGTTTTTTTTTCGAGTTGAGCTGGTTCTCTTTATATTGAAAAAAATTCGCTGGTATCTCATTACAGAGAAATTAGTTTCTCTTTTGTTCGCGATGCGGCATAGTATAAAAATCGATCAATTTTAGGTTTGCTAAATTTATTTATTTTCACCGATCTATATTAGGTATATTTGATGAACAATGGTGGTTTAACGTTAAGAATGTTAAGAATAGAAATCGCGGGGGCTGATCTTATTGATCATTTCCATTATAGCCATTGGAATAAAAATCCAATAACAACATTGGCTGATTAATAATATCAATCGATATGTATTATATCATACTTATGATTGCGTAACGCGTCATCTTACATGCACTCAAAAATTCAACGAAGAAACTCCTCTTTACATCTGACTGTAAAAGGCTCGTTCATTACTGCACCACTTTAATAGTAATCGATAGAAATATGTGTCCAGAAAACAACCAATTGTTCTTTTGATAAGTCATTTATCCATTTACTTATTGTTGAATAACAGATTGCGTATTCGCAATGTCAGAGCACGTTTAAAATCTTGTAGATTTGGTAATCACGAGTGTTATTTTTAATAAAGTTCCCACGTAAATAATGACGGTGTGAGGGCGTTCATAGTCTACACAATGCTATTTTTTTAACAAATAAAGAAATTACCCTGAACATTGTTTTCATCAGTATTTCCATCCTGAAATCTAGAATGAATTGATGAAGATGGAAATGTATGAGTCTCTGTTATGGATTTTCTAAAATTACTCGAAATTCAATTTAACAATTTGTGGCTGTTCACATTATTTAACAAGTCGATTAACATTTGCAGGCATCTGATTCATACAAAAGGAGAAGTTTCACCAGAATTTTTTAATCTATTAAAAGAATTTGTAACCTCTTTTTTTGATCCAAGATCAAATGACAGCCTCTGATAAATAATAATTTAACCATTAATCTTGAAGAATTTACTGAAGAAATTAAAGATTGTTTTAAGGATGATGATGCTTCACTTTGATGAATTAATCAGTATAGCACCCGCTATTTGGAAAACTAAAAATCGGTTGGCAATAAAGAATTGGGTAAAGCTATAAAAAAAATACATTGATCCCATACATTAAATTTTGTTTCAGATGTTGAAAAATATCAAGAAAATGCCATTATCCTGGAAGATCACAATAATAGTACATGCTTGTTATTTTTACAAATTTATTGAAATGTAAAATAAAGCATTTCATTTTTTAATTAGATTTTAACATCTCTTAATCCTTTAATATATATGATAAATAAAGCTTACCATTACTGTTTTGTAATCTTTATGATTTCATTATTATAATCTTTATTTTCATTTATCGCCATTATTTATTTTCAAATTGGCCCCTTAGTTCATTCTGGTTTATAAACTTCACCAAAACTACCTTCTGCAATTTTATCCAATAATTATTATTTTTAATTTTTTAGAAAGATCATTAAATTTATATATGCATTCTATAAACTTGCTATATTGATATACAATTTAGTAATAGCTGGTACTAATTGTTTATTCATAGTTTATAATACAAGTCAACCTCTCTATAACGACATTTTGCTAATTTTATTTTTTATATTAAAAACCAAAAGTGGCCAAGATGATTCATATTGATTCACCTCTCTATAACGACATTATTAATGATTCCCCATAATGACAGCGAAATTTATGGTGTCGTTATAGAGAGGTTGACGTGTAGCAAGCATATTTTATAATGTTCCTTAAAAGCAACGAATTTTTTGTAGTGATATCACCACAATAAATCCTTATTATACACTATAATCATTCGCAATAAGTCACTAATTTTTACTTTTTAAATCCCCAATTTTTTGCTTTTTGAAACTAATTCGCAAGACTTTCGGGAGCAATAAAGTAGGGAGTTGCAATTCGGTTTCTCTGTTTTATTACACTATCTCCATGCACAAACGCGCGAATATTGTGTCGTCACAGGAATATTCGTAGTTTATAATTTTCTAAATTTAGTATAGCTTTACATTTAAAAATTATCATATATTAATTTATTAATTTATTAAATATGATAATTTTTGAATATGATGATAACTTGATACATGTACCTAGTGATCAGAATCATATCAAAATACTTCATTGGACCTCGACCATTATTGGACATAGTCTTGTCCAGTTCAGTTTAATTTAATTGGACATTGTCCAGTGACAACACTGCTTGTAATCAATCTGAACTCACTATCGTTATCGCTATGTAATGAATAGTAATTAAACTCGGTATAGTAAATTTGAACGCCAGACCCATTTATAATAAAATTCTTTCGCATTTATTAATAAAAATCTATAATTTGGATAAATTTTCGGTGTCTTTTGCCGACTGAACTATATCATCCGTCATAATTTATCCACCTTTTTCACATTTTTTACCAGATTTACTGTTGAATCTTCGAATTGCTGTTCGATGAATCTTTTGATCAGTAATGCTATTAAATATAAATTTTAAAATATTAAAAACATTTGATATTAATCGAAGTTAAAAAAAAATAATAATACATGTCAAGGGCATGATCTTTCAATTCAACTGATCATTATTAAAAAAATTTAAAACATAGTTTATCGAGAAATCAAACTATCGTAATAAATTAAATGCACCCACGAATCCGGTAAATACGCTTCATTTAAAACAGCACTATCACCAGAATTATAACAACCCATCACCCACATCTTTATATCCCAGGAATTAAAATGATATTCTTGCGCTAGCTTATTTAACACTGGTTCCCAAACTTCTTTATGGAATCCATTTGCGTGAATAAAAATAATGGGACTTGGACGCAGCTGTTGCGAAAACGCTGGCGAAACTTTAAGCGTGGTCATTTTTAAAACCATTATTATTGCAATTGATAAAAAAAGTTGCTATTTTATAATTACATGCAATAATAGATAACGATAATAAAAGCTATAGATAACGATAGGAAATTAGTATAATTACACTTTGATAAAATGTTTTGATGGTAAAAAGTTGTCGATTACTTTGTCAAAAAAATAATGGGTACCGTACAGTATATCTCCGAAAATAAGCAACTCCCACTATTTTGAACATGAAATGTATGAAATGATAGGTACCGAATATAAGCAACCTTTAGAAATAGGAATATTTATATGTTGTAAATACACAAATCACTTTATACTCGAATATAAGCAGCCCTCACTTCTTGGCTCACCAAAACCCCAGATTTTTTGGTTGCTTATTTTCAGAGATATACAGTAGTTAATTCCCCAAAAAAAGTTGTTTTTCCCAATAATTAATTTTAACATGTGAAACAATTTATTTGAAAGTGTCTATAGTATTAACAATGATCGCGTTATAACAAGCTGTCAAGAAAATTGATTAAGTGCAATATTGAATTTCAAGTCTCCGACCACCTCTAAGAGCGAGAGATTACATCAAGTACAACGTTGAATTCAATTATCCAACCACAATTAAGAACGAGGTGTTCATTCCAATTCATTATATAATAAACTGGAATGCTATTCACATTCCACAGTTGGACAATATATGGAGTTCTGGTAGGTATTGCAGGAGTTGGAGTTGCAGGTGTCGTAATTAACCCGGGATTTTGGTTCTGGTGAAAAGAACTGACTGCACAAGGGATAGCAATTCCGACATATTCAATGTCGGTCAAGTTACATCAATTTTAGACAAAGCATGATCATGATCAGGATTTTTGTTATAGAAAACCTGAACTCGATGAACAAAATTGTGCTTTTTTTCAAAAAAAATTTAATACAATTACTTCTATCCATACTCTTGGAGGTGGGCACAAGTTGACAATGGATCTTGAAATTTGTGCAAACGTTAGGGTCCGAAACCAAATGCCAACGTCAGGTCGAAAATCATTACCTCCCACCACACATATTACATTAACATTCACATCCCAATTTGGATTATACAGCTCAGCTGAATTTGCAAGTTTGCGATTGATTCTTTCCTTAAGTTTCACATAATACTATATGATATCGGTGAAATAAATAATATACTGTGATGTGTAAGCTAAATGAAACTTATTTTGATAAATAAGTCTTTCCCAATTATCTTAACGTTATATCTTTCATGTGTCGCTTCGCGGATATTGACATTATAGGCGGAAAGACTAAGCTTGACGACATCTTCCTTTTGTAGTGACATTTAACGATTCCCATGATTTTTTCAACATACGTAAAGATCTATTGGATTGTGGTCGTTAACTATACTCATGATAAACACTACCTATTAATTTGGGAGGTTTGTCTGGTCTCTCGACCCATCAGAAACCTTGTTTTAGTGAATTAAGGAAGGACCATTCGAACTATCACATTCGAGATAGGCTTCTTTCGATAATAAGATCTGGTGAAATATTCCTTAAAAAAGTTTGCAATATTTAAATGATAACGCAATTACCGCAAATGATTTTTTTGGGTTGGCATTACCAATGGCTAAGCATTATCAAAAAACGTCAAGATTCGTGTTTCTCCAGTACGAAAAAGCCTATCAAGTTGATCCATCTAACGTCTATAGTCAATATCTTATTGCGCAATGTACAGAAATCGGTAAAGGAGTCCAGCGGCCGCGTACGAGTTATACGAGAATTTGCGCGAACCGGAAATTTTTTGTGCAAATATAAACTTGCTTACCCTTTACTACCTACTGCTGCTAATCGACTGACCAATCCTTAAATCGGTTGCTGAACTTGGGCATAACCCTGCAAGAAGACGTTTAGCATTTATTTTATATGACTGATATTGAAACGGGAAAGGACTGCATAAGTCAATTTGAAGTGATTTCAAAAAACATGAAGATGGAGTGATTATGTAAAATTTTTCGAGTGTAGTTTTTTCAACAAACTCGATTGTATTTTCTTCACAAAGTTTCTACTTTCTGAGTTTAAAGAAATGTCGCTGAAAACATTAAACGGTAAAATTAACAATTGTTTTTTTATATATATTAAAATATCAAATTACTTATTTAGCTAGCAGCACATATGACTCGGATCTTACTTAACCTTTCGGTATTATTAATTTATTTATAAAAATTTTTTTGAACTTCATAATTGTATGAAAGAGTGTTTATTTTAAAGAATGGAACAATGCAAATTTAACAATTAATTCTACATAATAATAACGTAGCGTAATTAAACATTTTTTCAAATGATTCTAATCATTGCTAAAATATGTCCATATATAAAGATTATCGATTTTATCCAGGACTGGTATATTTTATTCCGAATTTTCTACAAATCCAAATCGAGATCCTGAAAAATTCTTAGAAAGTTCAAATTTCCTATTAACCGGGAGGGCTAAAGATAATGATTTACTATGTTTTATAAAATTTTCGACCACTGTTTCATAATGACCAGTTAATCGTATGTCTATTTTAACAGAGCGACTTCTAAGTTGGATAAAATTACAAGTTTTTCTTTATAACGATGTAATATAATAAGTTCATTTTAATTGGAAATTAAGAACAAAATGCTAAACATATTTTTATCTCCAGTTTTTAGAGCAAAAGTTTGATATGATAAAGGGATGAATATGAGAATAAATATTTACGTTATTGAATACTTATTTTTGTATCAGAAATAATATAATTTTCTTATACCTTCAAAACAGTCCATTCGAAAAATTCCAGACAGAAGAATCAAGGTTAAGTAAATTTAGAACGATTTGGTACACGTGAATGCATTTAAATACTGCCACTCTAGAAACTAATGCATTATCATCTTTGGTGAGCATCTCGATTCCATAATACTTGATTTCGCCAGCAGAAAGCAATCAATCGAACAAACGCAAATCTAGCGTGTGCTATGAAGTTATATGGAAAATTCTTACGAAATGAAAATTATCGTGTCAATACACGTTTGCCATTCGAGAACAACATTTAAATCCATTGTAAAAAATGATCATTATTAATACGACGCGAATTATTATGTTGAAGGTTGGCATTCGACCAGGGGAATTTTTTTCTGAATATATGTAAAGCGATAAAGAAGTGATATAAATTTAAGCGTCATTTAAATTGCTTATGACTGTTATCACAATACAATCAATCTTTTATGAATAATATTATATTCGGTAGAATTAAAACTAACATCTGTTGCTGTAATAATGTTGGTGAAAAAGAATCAAAAATTGTGATACTATAAAGTCTATATCGATATTAATTAAGCGAAAAAAACTCGGTAACTAAATCAAAGAGATAATAATGTTAAACCAATGTAATATTCCTCATTATTCTCCATCCGCACTACTTTCGTCTTCCCGTTCGGAAGGAGTATAATGAGGCCAGTGCGAATGTAAACACAATTGACCATCATTGAGCAATGAACACAAATCCTCAACAGCCAATCTCGCATCATCTAAATAATTACGAAATACTCTCCACTCCTTATCCGGATGATCATCAATATCACCGGGAAACGCGAGTTCAAAACTGCGATGCATCTTCAGCTCTTGTTCTAAAAGTTGACTCGTAGTATAACGTTCATCATTTTCAATCTTATAGCTTAAAATTCGTAATTGGTTTTTCAATTCGAGAATCGGACTAACTCGTTCTCGTAAAGTTTGGAAAAATTCGGACGACACGTTTTCTCTATCAAAGTCGCTGCAGAATTCTTGGTATGTTTCTTCTTCGTAAGCTTCTTGTTCAGTTCCCGAATCGTAATTGTTGTTGTCTACTTCGCTGCAACTGTCAAAGAGAGAATCACCTTCTATGTAGTCATTGTCAGATTCACCATATTCGGATTCTGTATAGATCTCGTAGGTTTGTTCAGGTCTCATTGTCGGTTTTTGTTAATTTTATTTAGAAAATTGTCTAAATGGAAAGTTATTGCAGATACATGTATATGTTTTCTGCCCTAGATTTGATTTGTCTTTAACATCAACTTTCTGTCTTTTTTGTTATCTAAATTTCTCGTTCCTTTATACAATTTTACGCATTCAAGCCAAACTGCGATAAATACTTATTGATTGTTGCAAGTCTGGTTCCTAACTCATCAATTTCGAGAATCGTTAAATAAATCAATCACCTGCATGCATACATCTTATAATGAGGTGATGATGACTTGATACATGTACATGTCACTTTTTTAGTTAATCAAATGTAGAATTTTTAATTTTTGATGTAAAGCCGTAGAATATTTCTTGGAGAAAAAAATATTCGCTTACGAAAATTCGTATAACATAAAATATAATGTACCACATTCTGGATCAACTAAAATACTGTACGTTCGTTATTTTTAAAATAAATTCATTAAAATATATGATTCCTTATCTCTGAGAAAGTGTAGGATATAATTTTCAATTTAAAGTGCAACCATTTATTTTTGAGATTTTAAAAATAGATCTAAAATCAATTTTTGTCTTTGTTAGTATCATCATTAAATATTATCAAATTTAGGCGTGTTCTATTTATAGTCGCATTTATTGAGTTTTAAACTCAAAAAAATTGATGTTAATATATATCAATTAGGTTTAAATATAACACTTGCATGATCTGTTATATGTTTTAAAAAATAAATTTAATATCGATATTAAGAAATTCAGAATTCGTGACAAATTGAGATTTGGCATTGGGTATTTCGACCCTCTCCACGACAATTTTTCAACTATATTAAATTTATTATCTGGTTTAAGCATATTATCAGAACAATATTTTCAAAAAAAATTATATATAATATTCATAGAAAAACTATTCAAAAACTTTATTTAAACAAGAAACTTTGATTATTTAGATTATTAATTTTATTAATTATGTACAAGCTGGCTTTAATATTAGAATTTTCAACATTTTTAATATTATATAAAAGTTTAATAAAGCTTTTTGACAAAACTCTTTTTAAGTAATAATTATATATTTATTTACAATAGCAACCAAAAGTAACTACTGTACTGCATAATATATTTCTCACAAGTAGCAAAAGTAATATCACTAATATAGTTATTTATTCTAGTGATATACTAATTTTGCTAAAGTGGAGAGATTAATAAACCAACTCGAAATATATATTCTTTTTTTGATATTATAATATTTAATTCACTTTGTAATTCAAAAAAATAATTTCAAACAAGACAAAATAAATTAGTTTCTGTAAAAAAATAATTTTTATAAAACATCTAGTTTTTAAATCTTGAAAAATAGGTTTTATTAACAAAAAATGGAAGTTTGCTTGAATTTTATTCAGATTTTTTACTTTTTTAATATTACAAGTGTCAGCAATCAAAATGATCTGAGATTTTTTCGAGTTAAATAAGTTCTTGCTTCTATTTAGAAATATTAATTCTCAAAGTCGAACATTAATTTTTGAGATAAAACCAACAATTTCTGAAATATCTTCTGATTCAATAATTCTAATTCAATGTTAAATTTGAATTATTAAATCAAGAAATATTTCAAACATTTTAGTTTTTTAAAACAAAACTTATATTAATAAAAAAAATGAATTAAATGCTAATATTTTTACCAAATTTGATTTATTAGATCAGAAAATATTCCAGAAAATGTTAGTTTATCTCAAAAAATAGATATTTAACTTTGAGAACTAATATTTCTAAATAAATAGTCTGTAACTTGAAATACTATTATTTGATTTGAAATAATTCTCTTTTATTTTAATTGTTGGATCTTGAGATAGTTAAAAAACAAAGAAACTGAATTCTGGCTGGATGTTTTATTTTTACAGGAACAATATGACTTTCAATATTTTTATGTGCAATTATTTTAATCCACAGGAATGATTTAAACTCTGAAGGTAATATGCTGTTTATCAGAGATTCTGCAAATTTTTTCAGTATCAGAGAGTATCTTTTTATCATATTATTCTTAATACCCATTAGAGAGTGGATTAATATAAGAATATTAAGAATTTCAAATAAAAAAGCATAATAAAATCAAGTTACTGTCCATTAAAATAACGATTAATATAACGATATATAATCAAAAGTTGAAATTATTCTAATCGTAAATTGAAATGTTATTATATTTATTATCTTGCGATTTAACCCTTTAAAAATCACGTGTACGGGCATATTTTCGCCATGGCTGGGGTATTAACATCAAAATGGACGTGCGCAAATTTCTGTCAATGACCAATAAGAATGCTCAAATTTTTGATCTGTTGTAAAATTGCCTTTTAATTTCGTATTTGTTATATTGATCAAAAATAATAATACATGTAATCATAACGCGCGTGCGTATATAGAATTATTATTTATTCGTTACATAAAATAATATAACACATTAACTAATGAAAGTAAAAATTATTTTAATAAGTATTCCCCCTTAACAATCGACTGTTGTTTATGCACTAATTTAAAAACTTCTTCACCGTTTAAGAACAATGCATAGCTGGAAGACCAAGTGATAAGATAACTATCGGCAGACGGAATTATTTCTTCATCATTTGTCGTACACATACAAACAAAACCATTCGGAATGGGAATTGGGACATCATGATTATTTGCAAAATACATTTTGGCAATATCTTGATTCATCTTTTCAATTTTAACTCTAAGATTCTTGTTGATGTTGATAGTATTTGGTTTTTCATTTTTGTAGGAGACACTGCCTAGAAATGGATGATTTTGCGACATTGTTCAAAATATCAATCTGTTATTTCCAATTGATTAATTTATTATTAGCAATTACATGTGCATGTGTTTACTTATTCAAATTGTATTTTCATTTGTAGGAACCTTACTTACATACTTTAGGCAAAATGGAACTTAAAAAATAAGGTGTGAAATTTATGAAAATCTTAATCACAATCGCTGCCTGGCATATATTTATAACCAAATGGATCAATACTGCGGTTGATGAATGAAATTTTTGTCATCACCTTTGTTTATTAGTAACCGGAAAACAAATTCCTTAAGAGTGTTGTGAAACAATATACGTAAATACCGTATTCTTCGGAAATAAGCACACCACCACTTGACTGGACTTCAAAGTGAGAGTGCTTATTTCGAATATCTACCGGATTAAACATTGCTCAATCAGTATAGCAAAATGAAGGTGATGCTTATTCTTGAGCTCAAACAAAATCATCCCCTCCCCCCCCCCCCCTCTTGGCTCTAAGAAAAATTATTGCTTTGTTCATATCACGAATTTTCGTGCTTATTTTTATCTAACCGGAAGGGGAGGTGCTTATTCTCAGGACGTGTTTATTCCTGGGAGAATAAAGGTAGATGTATCAAAAACGAATAAAACTTACAGTACACATATGACTTTTGATACCGTTACTGATGGCGATCAACAGGCTTTACTTTTTTTTTATAGCCTTTTCAAGTCTCATTTAGAGTTTCTAATACAAATATGGTGTGTAGTGTTCAGTTTACTGCATTTCTGCCTGCAGTGTCTCGACATCCAACAGTCACACTTTGAACAAAAATAGGGCCATTCTATTGTCTAAACCAGATAAATCGAATGTTTCTAGACGTATTTTGTTCAAATAAACCGGTTTTTTTATAATTAAAAATTAACAAAATTTATTTTTCAATAGATTTCTCTTGATAATGCATGTCATTTATCATCTATTTTTGTAAAACAAAATCACGCATCATTAGGGTTTAAAGCTGTTGCACAACAATCGATGAGAAAGTTCAGTTAACTTGCACATCTTTTACATGTATTAATTAGTTTCTTTTATGTAACTAACATTTTGTGGATTTAGAGGGACTGTGATTTCTTGTGTGATATTTTGATAAATTTTCGGAATTTTGATACTATGTGCCCGTTTCTCTTTTTATATAAATAATCTCTTTTCGATTCATTAATGCCTTGTTATGGTAAAGTTGTCTCGATTCATTATTACATATATATATTCCATGAAAATCTCAACTATCTCGAAAATTTTTGTGATAATTGAATCTGTTGTTTCCATTCTATTTGAAAGATCTTTAATTCGTAAATAAGCTGTTCTTGAACTGGTTCTTTGAGATCCAATTTTTGAATATATAAATTATATTGAATTAACTTCTTTTTCATAAATGTACAATAATAAATTATGTGAAATTATATGCATAAATCAAATTTTGTGTAATTTTGTAATGATATATATACATGTACATGAATCATGTGTTCACCACAAAATTTTGTGAATTATGTGACATTTGTGCAATGTAATATATCATTGTCCCCACACTCGACCTGCCAAAATTAATAAATCTTGGAATGATACCTGTTATATTGCCTGTCACTTTGCGCGTTACTTTTGTCCAGAGATACACTTCAGTCATGAAAACGATCCCTGATCCAGTGGATAACTGCCCTCCTATCGCGAAAAAATTCTGTTCTATTTTTAATATTGAAGGCCGTTTTTAACTGTTGATGTTTAGTATTAGATTCATTTTTATGATTGGAGGTCGGGTTATATGCAAAAATGTCTCACCAATATTTTTATTAGTGCGCCAAGCTGGATTTTGTCTTTTTTTTGTCTTTTTCGCATTGGTTTATGACAAATCGATAGGGTTTGACTTATTTATTTTAGCGACATTTCGACAGCTATTTTTTTTGAGAATTTCAGGTGCCGATTCTCTATACGTACATAATTCGGCTACTTAAATACATAATGTTACGAAAATCGTCATCGACATCACTATCGAAACATACAGGTAATTGTTGCTAAGACCGGTTGCATTTGTCTGGTTGTCGGTTGGCTGTTGTGTTGCCTAGTTGCATGCTTAGAATGATTGCAAATGGTTACAATAACGATGGTAACATTTCATTATTACATATTCATGTATTTACCTTATTTATTTTAAAATATGTATTTACAATTTTTTTATACAGGTGAACGAAATTGAGATCCAATTCAATTCATTCAAGATTCATGTAATGCCTACCACTAAAATTACAAAAATAAACGCATACCATTATATTATGGTAATGTTACACCACCTTCTAAAGATGTTGAATCTAGAAAAGATCAAGCGCAACACTAAAAGGTATAGATTGAATAATTTACGGGTAGAGAGATTCTCTAAAGGTCCTGTGGTAATTTTTACGAAAACTACTATCCAAAGTAATAGAAGGAATAGTGGGGAAGTGAATTAACAATGATATATTTTTTACAAATAACAATTAATAAGATCAAACGAGGTTTGGCTTATTGATGCGGTTAACAAAATAAGGTACAAAATGAATTAATTTCAATAGTTGGACTTAACAAAGAAATAGCAAACTCGATATGGTTTATTTAGAGTAGTTCTTTCACTGTTAGACACGAAAGAAATAAAGCCACTTGTACGCAAGCTTTGGAGGATGTGAAGACAGTATGTTCACAAAAAAAGGGAATTGTAAGTATTTTTCTTTTCTTAAATTATATTTATGTTCTCCCTTGTTCTTGTTCAAAGATCAAGAACTTGACTTTATATACAGATGAAATATAATGTGATTCAATTTATTATCATATAATTCTAATCTATTATTATTAAAAGAATTCTTCTTTTAAGGTGCTTTGAATTATACAATTACATGTTTGCTTGTTCGATAATCAGATTATTAGTTCAGGTAGTTATTTACTAATTGACTAGAAGACTTAACAACTGAATCACCATAGGATCCGTTATTTCTTGCATTTGATAATGAGCAAAGAGATCAAAATTTGTTTGGATTTTTGACATCTCAACTATAATTAATATATATTCAAACAAATATTGCAAGAATCTGAATAGAAATTTAAGAAAAAAACAGGTTTTGAAAAGTATCAATATGATATTAAATATTAATTAAGTTGAAAAAATTAGTTATTATATTAATTATAATAATTATATAATAAATTACAATTAATACTATCTAAATACATATTATTTATCAGTAACTTTTTTATATATTTAAATCATATGTATTTAGATAAAATTATGTGATTAATATGCAGAAATATAATTTTAAAATTTATTTTGAATAAGTTTAATATAAATTATTAGTTTAAAATAATATATATAAATTTTATTTTGTAAAAATATAATAGATTATATTAAATAAATATTATTTTTTAAATATATATAATATACTTATATAAAAATCAAAAATTATTATTCTTACATTTATCTATTAATAAATTCTGATAATTTATATAATAATTTAATACTTTTAAAAGATATTTAATATTAATAAATTTGTAAAAAATTCAATTTATTAGAGTAATTATAATTTATTTATATATATTTGTAATACTCTAGTTACATAGTATAATATATCAAAAATATTCACATAGAAGATTCAAGATATATAGAAAAGTAATTAAAATAGAATTCATACAAAAAACTAATTCAAGACAGACAAGATTATTATATTTTAAAACTTATTCTTTATTAATTTTATTATTATTAAAATACAAAATAAAAATACTATCTTTAAATAATAATTTAATATTACATAAAATTAATAATATAATAAATAGAAATTAATAATAAATAATACTTATATAGTATCTCCAGAAGATACTTATTAATAAATAAATAAAGAAATAAATAATTATAAATGAAATATATAAATATAGTAATATGCTAGCTAAATTAGTAAAACAAGAAAAAAGAAAAATTTTACTAAGAAAACTATCTATAACTAAAATAGCTCAAGTATGTCATGTGACTTTATGAGGTGATTTTTGTGGTGTAGTATTACATATGATACAGTATATAATGCAATAATAATCTGTGAGAGAAAATTAAATTTATTACAATTTAATTATATATAATATAAAGTAACTAATAATAAATAACTAATTAATATTCTATTAAAAATTTATATTATAAAGAATTCTTTTTATTAATATTTTATTTCATAAAATTTAAAGTTAAATATCAAAGTTTTACAAGACTAAGTAGTTTTTTAAAGTTATTATTTATTATTCTTTCAAGTTTTATTAATGATAACTTTCTTAAACTAAGAATAGATTATTCTAAAATAATTTATTGACTCTATCAGTAATTTTTTAGTATCAAGATAATATATTCTTAATCATTATATATAAAAGCTTATTATAAAAAAATAATTCTCTTTTATTAAGTTTATAACTATAATAATATTTATTATTTCTTGTTTTATTCAAAATATATTATAATTAATATTTTTACTAAATAATATTATAATAATTATTTCTAGAATAATATCTTTTAAGATAATTTTAGCTCTTAATTTGTAAGTTAATAATATTTCAAAAAAGTTTTGAATAAATAATTAAAGTAAATTTTACTAATATATTAAATAAAAAGAATATTTATAATAAATAATATTCTATAAATAAATATAATAGAGAATAAATATACTAAATTAAATAATTATATAATATAATTAAATAAAATTACAAAAATTTCAGATTAATATATTTTTCAGATAAATTATATAAAAAAGAATTTTTCAGATTTTTAAATTATAATATAAATTGATTTTTATATTTAATTTTTATACTATAATATATAATTTTATAATTTGGATTATATTACTATTAATTTAGAGATTAATATAATTTTATATCATATAAAAATATTATTTTAATTAATTATAACTTGTAATAGTTAATCAAAAAATTGTAATCAATTATGATAATCAATTAGAGAATTATGACTAAGTTATAATATTATCTTTAATATTATATTAAATAATTATTTAGTCAAATAATTCCTATTAATACTTTCTAAATTAATTTAATTTTTATTTCTATTTACTATTTTATAATTAATTTCTTTTTTTTTATTTTTATAATCTAACTATATTTTTTTATTATTCATTTTGTTATTAATAGTAATATAATTTTTTTATAAATTTTCTAAAATTTAAATAGATAAAAATATTATTTTATTGCTAAAAATAATATTATAACTTAGTTATAATTTTCTGATTAGCTATTATAATTAATCACAATTCTTTAATTAGCTATTACAAGTCATAATTAATTAAAATAACATCTTTATTCATTATTGATATTTACTCTTTATTTTTTTAATATAGTTAAATATATATATTTTATTATTAAACTATAAAATAATAATATATTTATTATTAAATATATTAGTATTAATAAAATATATATTGCTATCTCTTAATAATTTTATTAATCAGAGAAGAAATTAGATAATTATATATAAATGAATTATTTGTAATTTATAAGTAGTATAAAGAAGTTAAAGTAATATTTCTTTTATTATTTTTTTATAAAATATTATTTCTTGATTTTTTCTTATTATTATTATTATTTTATTATCTGATTATAAGAATAAATATTATTTTGATATGTAAGATCTTGATATGAGAATTTCTTTTTTCAAAATTTAAGAATCTAATAAAAATTATAATATTATAATATTATTTTCTTTATTATTCTTATTTCTTCTGATTACTAATATTTATATAATACTAATTATACTCTATTTATATTTGCTAGTAATTCTATTACTATTCTTTTCTATTACTTGAACTAAAGATAAGTTATTATTACTTTTATTATATTCTTGATTATCTGACTAGTAATTGATAGATTAAATAACTTTATATTCTAAATACTAATTGAATCTGATATTTTCTGAAGTCAAATTATAACTTCTAAAACTAGAATTACATATTTTATTAAATGATACCAGACTTTTTGAATATTATAAGAAATGAGATAAAAACTTCTCTTTTTTTTAATTTAATATATTCTTAAGAGAATATAAAAAGATATAGATTCTCATTTTTATTCTAATAATATTTAAGATAGATAATAAAACAAGATATTTCTTATTTTTTTTCTTGTGAGATAAAACTTCTTTTTCTTCTTTCTAAAATTAATTTATAATAAATAAGTAATTTTTTCTTTATTTTTCTTTATAAAATTGATAATAAACTTTTCTTTTTCATTATTAATAAAGTATAATTTATAATCTTTATAATTCATTCTTTTTCTATTTTTATATTAATAACAATAATAATTTTACAAACTATATTAATAATCTTAATTAAAAATAATATTATAACTTGGTTATAATTTTCTGATTGATTATTATAATTGATTATAATTCTCTAATTGATTATCACAAGTTATAATTAATTAAGATAATATCTTTAATCTTAATATTATTATTCTAATCAATCTTCAGTTAAAATGATTTTCTCAACTTCTAGATATTGATAGTATTAGTAATCAGTATGAGAAGAATTATTCTAATATTTAGAATTATAAATATATAATACTTTAAAGAGTTAGATATAAGTAATGTATCTTAAATAATAGCTTTTTAAATAATAATATTCTTCTATTAATAGGATAATAAAATTTTGAGCAGATTATTATTGCATTATATACTGTATCATATGTAATACTACACCACAAAAATCACCTCATAAAGTCACATGACAT
>CAJVPS010001227.1:0-16682 GCA_910591765.1 Ambispora leptoticha | reverse complement strand
AAAAATACATATTTTACTAATTATAATTAGTAAAAAATTTAAGCGTTGCATTATTTTTGATTGCCACTGTATATTTATATAAATAATATTTAAAAAAATAAAAAATTCTTTTCATTAAATGAAAAAAAGTACTGTTAAACAAATAAAAATTCTTTAATTCAGAATGATCTTACAATATTCTCATTATTTTAATTTAAAATATAAATTTTCACTTCAATTATATATTATTGAATTATACCATTATAATAAAACAAATTGGGATTTGGCAATGTAAATGAATTATACCTTTTGTTTCATTCAGTAATATTAAATGTTTCTGTGTGGGGCAAAGTATAACAAATCTTTATTTAGTATATAATATATTAAAGGAAAACAAAAAAAAATAATTAATTAATCTTAAAAAGATAATGTTAAGATACCAAAGGATAAGATATACCCAATGACACACGAACTTGATAATTAGGGAGCAAGAATTTCTGCATCTATAATAAATCAGATAAAAAGTATTTTTGTTGAATAATGCTATCATCTAGTACTTTGAAAAATCAAAAGCTTTTGTTTAACGTTTTGGGCTTCGACTTCTTCGCCGACCATTTCCTTTATCATCAGAATGTCTCCTCTTTCTACTGTGTTCATCGTGTCTTCTATCGTGTTCATGGCTTCCGTGCCGATCATAGTCCTTTTCTTTTCGATCATGGGTCGAACTTCGATGTCTTTTATATCGATCAGAACTTCGGCTTCTTCGCCGTTCGTAGTCTCTATCTCTGCTTCGTCTACGATCTCGATGACTTCGCTCATGTTCTCGTCGACGTGATCTAGAAGATCCTCTATCCGCACTTCTACTTCTAGTACGGCTGCGAGTGCGGCTGCGACTACGAGTACGACTACGACGATATTCTCGATCATCGTGGCCATCTCTAGCAGAGGCGCGACTATCTGACGTTCTAGGCTCTAGATCGTAAGAAGGAGACTCTCGCCTAAATCCACAAGAAGAAAATAACATTGTGCAAAAATATTGTTAACATTCTAGTTGAGTAAGATTCGACATGTATTGTAAAAACGGAAAGGTCGATCGCTTTTTTATTTTCTACCTCATTCCTTTGAAGGATCATCAATTTTACAATCCAGTCGGTATTAATTAAAAAAAAAGGGGCAGTACCAAGGCCCAACCTGAGGCAGATCAAAACTCAAAAACAAAAAAGATAAAAAATAAATGCCATGACAAATATTGCCTACCTTGGAGGTGGTGGTGGTGGTTGCGATCTTGCTTTCAATTTTTGCTGAATATCACGGGCAATTGGAACGGGAATACGTGGCAGCATCGTCCCAATCCACTTTTGCTCAGTCAATAATTGTTGACACATTTGCCCAATCGTTCTACAATGATCATTGTGTGTGGAATAAAAAATGCACATTTACAATATTTGAGTACAATAAATACGGGAAAAAAATCAAACATGAAATTTTTCACACTATTGTCAAACTCACGATTAGAAGTCAGAGTACACACACAAGAGCACTTCATAGAACATACATACATTATAACAGGCCTCGAACCTGCTTGAATTTGAATTTCTTCATCGTCATCTAGATAAGGCTCAAACCATCCCCATAAATCAGCCGGTTTACAAACATATCGAAGATATAAGAAACCAAGCGCTCGAATATGTCTAATTTAAAAATTCAGCGGTTAAGAACGCATCAATAAAACAAAGTTGTTGAATTCATGAGGATGTAATAAGACGTACTGAATACCCACGGTGAATCTGTATGATCAATTAATCCAGTGACTTGTTTAACAGTAAGTCGCAAAGTCCAAAGTTTATAGAGCAAACAAAAAGCAGTCGAAGCAGTCGTTCCCTTGAGAAAAGGTTCTGATTTATCCGAAAATCCAATAGCATATTATGACATTGTTTTACTCTTGTTGCCAGTAAAAATTCTATGAGGAAAATTATGTGATATTTTGTTTACCTACCAAGTGACGATACTAAAAAAGTTAAAGTAGAATTTATTAACATCATACGTTTATAATTAACCCAAAGAACCTTCAAATGACCTGTATAGTTTACCTTCATTATAAATTTCATCTATGACTTCATGATAAGTTTTCAGTTCACTAGACAAGAAGAAAATATATAATAATTATCATAATACCCTTTTCCCTTCTATCCGATGATGGATCATAATTAACTGAATTTTAAGTACTTACTACAATTGTTTGAAATATGGAGAAGCCTGAATATTTTGAAATAATATATTATTCATATTCATTTTCTCATTACCCTCAGTTTCCAGCTTTTTTGTATGCTTCATTTTTGCTAAATTAGTTCGCAAATTCAAGGTTGATAGTTGATAAAGAATGCCTAAATTCGAAATACTCTATTAAAAATAAAAACTATCGCAACTAAATCAACGTGAACAAATAGAAATCTTAATCTAAAAATTAATTTAATTAGAAATATCGCCAACGTACACATGATTTAACGCCTTCTTGGCTCAGTTGGCAGAGCGTCCGCCTAGTAAGCGGAAGGTCACCAGTTCGATTCTGGTAGAAGGCATTAAATTTTAATGATTTTTTACAAATTGTATAACGATATGCGCTCTTTATATTTTATTTACTATTTTCTATTCACTTTTCCTATGATATTTATTTATTATTCTAAATGATTGATATGATAATTCCAATTACCAATGATCCTCGGTTGGGTAACGAATTATTTTGGCTTTTCCATTCTTTTTCTTCTCATGCTGCCATTTCTCAAGCCAAAAATTCATCAATTTGCGTCTCTTTTCACATCTATAATTGAAAGATAATTAGCATATAAATGAAATAAGATGAATTATACTGCAAGGAAGATAATTTACTCCGCGTTGACCGTGGGTACGATCATCTTTACGTCCAATGACAAGATGAATGCCGCTAATTCACGAAAGCTCGAATGTTCAGAATACGGCACAGCAAATATGTCACAATCTTTTGACGAATATGACGGCTTTAAAGACTCAATAGTAAATGTTTTATAACTGTTGATCAAAGTCTCAATAGAGGCCGAATCAGAAACTATCTCGCTCTTGGGTGGATTATAAGCCCATCCTGTGGGTCGTATTCCAATCACTGATGTGTATGTTGGAAGTAAAGCTCTCAAATATGACTTCAATATCTAATAAATTAAGGAAGTTAAATTTAATTAATAGGAATAATGTCACAAAGAAAGAATAATAAGACAAACATCTGGTCTTATAGAGGTAATCGACGCAACATGCACTGATGCAGTATGGGGGTCATCAGTCAATAGTGCTTCTAACTCTGGATTTTCTAGACAAAGAAGAACGCGTCGTTTTTCATTGGTTACGTATATTTTTGAATGGAGAGCCTTAGCGATACCTATAAAGAGAGTAGAGCGAGTCGAATTATTTGCAAAATTTTTTCATTTCAAAGCATAAAGCATTTGATTCACCTAAAAAAACTTTTTCTTTTCCAATTAAATAAGTTCCAACCACAATCAGGACATTTGAATTCCTTAATGAAACTTTTTCCTCTTCAACAGGCTCTTCAAATTTCATTATTCTCGTTGCTTCTATCGACCTAAAATCCGTGGGAGTCAATTCTCCAATAATGTCCTCGGAAAAATGATCTTTTTCGGACAAATTGTTAGTGATGTTAGAATCACTAATAAGATCCTGTATTGGGTTTTTCTCGAGCCAAAGATCCAAAGCAGTTGGTGATCTTGGCTTTTTGTGTTTGTTTTTATACAGATCATAATATTGCTGTTGATTCATGACAGCTTTTTTCACTAATTCAATAACCGCATTTACCACCTGCTCTTGAGGAGGAAAGCAATATTTCGGATCCAGATATGTAGTATCTAGATAAAGAGCGTCAATTGGCGGATTTTGTGGTTGAACTATTGCATGATGGATTACTTGTCGAGGACATGACCTTGAAATTGAAATTTGAATTGAAATTTAAATAATATAATTGAAATCTTTACTGATAAAATTATAGGAAAAAGTACCGGAAATCACCAGTGTGTAAATATCGAAGGATTTGACCTCGTGAATTCATAACTTTAAATAGAAATAGTACAGAGCCGGGGCAGCTAGAAATTGGAATATAGAAACGGTTTGAAATGTTTTCATGTCAATGAATAATATTTTATTAAACTGGAAGAGAGAATATTTACTGGTTTGCTTCTATTAAAGTGACAGAGACACCATTCCCACCAACATCAATTTCCTGATCCAATGGAAGTTTCCGAATGTATTTAGGGTCAACTCGTAACTTTTGGATTGCTAAATTTCCTGTGACTACCGAGCAGTATATTGGTCCATAGGTCCATTTTGAAGAGAGCCCGCCATAATGATCCGAATGAAAATGGCTACAATAAAGGTAGAGTATTATTAATAAATAATTGCATAACGACATTATAATTATCTAAAATACAAACCTCAGAAAATAAGCGTTACAATTGGGTATTTTTCCATAAGAGAATGCATCAACAGCAATTTGAGTTTCTAATTCGCATTAATATTTAGTATTTTATAAATTAATGAAAAAATCTAAAAAAGTAAACAACTCGTATTAAATTATGTACCTGGCAATATTTTGTACGCTGGACACGTCTTTTTTGATTTATTTTCGCTAGCCTTAATGGTAGTTGATATTTTTTTCGATATGAGCCTGGAATTAGATGGGCCGGCGTTTTCGATACTCTTCTTGATATTATTTTGTATTGGATCATTAAGTAAACTCTCGTGTTCTATTTTCATCTCTTGCCCAATACCTATGGTGCTAGTACCTGTGGTACTAGTCACTTTATTCTTGAGTGAACCAAAAAACATATTCCTTGATGAGTTCTGGGTATTATTCGATTCCAATTGAAAAGGGGTGGAATTGATAGAAGCCAATGATGTATTATTGGAACCAGTATTATCGGTGATATTTTTTAATGAGATGAATTTTGATGGAGTCTCTTTCTCGGTTGATTTATCTAAGCATTTGTTAATGTGAACTTGTGACTGCTAAATGATATTGTAAAATCAGAGACTAATCTTTTTAGACGTTTAAAAAATATAATAAAATTTTAAAATGTTTTGCCTCAATCGAGAATCCTATCAATGATGAATCACAAATCGGACACTTTGTCACCCTATCTTCTTCAATATCCCTTAATTCCGAATAAGTTTCATAATTTTTTAGCCCATCGAGATCAATTTTCGAGTTATTCGCGTCCAATTCATCTTTATACTCGGAAATATCATTAGTATATAGAAAATCGAAGTCGTCTTCGTTATTGACGCTCAAATCTACAGCATCGAAATCTTTTCCAATAGCAGGTAAACTATTGAAGGTCAATTTCTCATGGTATGCCGATTGCTCTTCTATTTCATCACATATAAACTTTGTACAATCACTGGCTATAGCTTACACAAGGGCTTTATCAGCCCCATCCCCAGGATTAAAAAAATCAAATTATTCAAACTTTTTATACCTTGATTGTTAATGGTGGTGGCGAAGGATGTGGTATTGAGTCCACCACTGGTTGACTTTCGGCCAAAGTAGTCAAATAAAGTGGAGTCCCTCGTTTCGGAGCGGGAGACTTTAGTAAAAGCTTCCGTGCGCAAACGTTTATTAAAAGAAAAAGATTTCTTTGAGGGACTGTCGACATTCTTAATCTTAAATTTGGGAGTACTAAAAAATGAGCTTTTGGTTGTTGCTGAAGAAGAGGTGCATGAATTCTGGCAAAAAGTAAGCGGTTGGTTGTTGTTGTTTATATTCGAAAAGACGCTTTGTTGAGTATTCAATTTTCGGTCCTGGTCATTACCATGATTCTTTGTCAATTTAATTGAATCTTGATTCCAAATCTCTTCGTCTGAAATTTCAAACATTTTTTAACATACATACGCCAAAAGAATATACTTCGATATCTAATTGTTTCGCGCGTCTTAAAAATTCTCGATTAGGATACGCGATCAAATTGAAATTGCATGATAGCCAATCAAAAGCGTTTACGGTAATTTTTTACAAGCGTGTCTTGTAAACGCAGAGTCCGTGGTAAAACGTAGGAGGAGTGGGTTCCCCATAGGAGGGCGTAAAAATATTCTGCTAGTAAAGAAGCTTTTTTTTACTAGTCGATAAATATGCTCGTATGTGCCTTCGTTGCCCGCCCGCTCCACGAAAGGCATCTGATGATATATTTTTTCTTATTGCAGCTCAAAAATGAAAAAGTCGACAAGAATTTCTGGATATACATTGAAAATTCTCAATAGTTAAGAGGTAATCCGGGAGAGACAGGTATGAATCAATTGAGTTTTGGTTTGTAAATAATATTGTCTGAAAACCCTTTATTTTTCGCTTAATAGATTAAACTACTAAAACGGAAAGTTGATCTCTGCTCGATCAATATCTACGATCTCAACAAGGAGCTGAAATTCTGAACCTATACCATCCTCAAAAAAAATTATGTTGTGATGACGAATTTGGAGATGAAATCGTTGAAAAACATCCTGAATTATTCTTGTACTGAGACCGTAACTTAAAATCAATATAAAAATATAAAAAATCTACCCATTTGGAGTTCGATACAGAAAAATTTCGTGAGGAAATACGTAAAGAAATTCGTAATGAAATCCGTAACGAAATTCGCAATCAAATTCGGGACGAAATCCAGGAAATCTGCAAAGGGATTTGCAACGAATTTTGCCAAAAAATCCGCAAAGAAATTCGTGATGCGAATAAAAAATAACTGTCAAAGGCGATAACCTTCTATAAATAGATTAACTCTTGAATGTCAGCTATAAAATTGTCATGTATTGATTTGTGCAAATTAAGAATTACTCGTTCAATCCTTAAATCAACGTCGCAAGACATTTATAATTTGATAATTTTCTAAAATATTTTTTAGAGGATGATATAATTCGAATTATCCATGTCAAAATAATTGTTAAAAAATCATTATATCTAAGCCCAAAATATCTTTACAACTAATTAGCCAGTAATAGTATTAGTAGTAGCATTATTTCCCAGTGATCCCTCTTGACTTAATTGATAACTTTTTTCGAAGAATTCATTTGGGTGATTTATTGCTGCCATCATTCCCTGCTCTTTGGATCCACTACCACGCGTCAACTCGAAAAACCTTGTGCAAGCGATATTATAATGATGCCCTTTGGCATACTCCAATATTTGTCTAATTTGCGCTTTGTCTGTTACACCGGCATTATAAAGTGTACGTGACAAATTATCTTCAGAGAAATGTCGAAATGGACAACCGTGATGATCTCCTTCGCCTGGTTGATTGTTGGTGATTATTTTCATACAACTGAAAATTCAAGTGATTGAAGTGTGTAATAAGAAAAAAATTATGATGGTATGTAAACAGTGTATCCGATCAAGAATAAATACTTTACTTCAACGGGGCATAATCAGTTCTTTTGCCTTCCATTCCGTAATTGTGTCTGATGTTGTATGCATAAGATTTCTGGAATTTATCATCGTTAAGTTTAGAGAATGCCGTCCGCCAAAATCTGAGTGCTTCTTCCACAGAAAGTCCAATTCCCTATATTGTTTGAGAAAAGTAACTTGGTAAAATCTTGATATTTTTGTTAATAAACATTCAGAAATTGATAATATCTTACTTTTAAAAATAAATTATACTGCATTCTGCCATAGTGTTTCAAATGCTTATTTTCTTGAAGCTTATTATGTAAATGTCTCATGCATAATGGGAAATGTTCGGTCAACTGTAATATTTGAGAAATTAATAAAGTTTGTGCTCAATAAGAAAATAAATTTACGCTACTTACCTGATCCACATCATCCGCGGTTATCTGACCTTCAATTTTCTTTGAACAACTATAGCCCTGACCGGATTTTTGGTGATCTATTTGATTTAAAATTGGCATCACTTGACCCTCTTGATCAATCTCGGGAAGAGCCCTGCAAGTATCCTAGATAACGTTGTACAAAGCGAATTTAGCAAAACTCTACCAAATTACGAAAATTTTCATTTTTACCTTTAATGCTTTATCCAGTCGATTGCGAAATTCGTCTATTACTAGCGCTAGTTGATCACGCATGGGCACATAAGCTTTACCTCCTTTTATATACACTACACGACGTCTTACCAAATCCAACACTTTTTCAAAGTCAACCTTAACCGAAGAAAAAAGAAATTATAGCATAACAATATTTCCTATCGTAAATATAATATATAATTCTAGTTTAATTACCTCAAAAAAGACTTCAGTCTCAGGATTCACGTGAGGAGAACTAGCCCTTAATTGATCCTTTATCTCATGTTTTTCCTTGTTATTAAGCTAACAAAAGAAAAAAAAAATAATTTATTCACTTATATCCCATATGTATTTTTGAAGATATTACAGAAATAAACTTGCACATTTCCAATTTAGATTATTTTCTTTAAGAAACTCTAATTGTTCAGAAGCGGTTAAGTCACTATATCTGAATCTGTAATGTATTTATTACATAAGAAACCAATTAAAATATTATTAATCTAAAGAAATAAAAATTCAAAAATACCTGAATAAAACACATTCGTATTTCAAAAACCATTGTCGCAGTTCTTCACTAATAATGGCAAATATAAAGAAAAATGGCACAAATGGCACGAGAAGTTAAATTAATTTCTTTGCAAAAAATCTATTACAACTTTGAGTACCTTCGACAATAAACCAGACGTAAGATAAAATGTGATATATGATCTTTTTTCCTTTCTTGTTGAATGGAATAGGCTTCAGAAGATGAATTTGTATGCAAAGGTAGATATTGTGCTAATACTTGATTTATATATTCTTTGGATTCTCCTTCAGACTTATTCCGTAGAATAGTTGCTTCGATCTCTTTTAGAACTTCATTATGAAAATATTTATAATGCGAAGAATCAGAAGGCAAATTCAAACCACCATTTAATGGTAATTGCACTAATAAATTGTTAAGCTTTAAAGACCTGTTAGTCTGTCCAAAGCAAAGCTTTCAAATTCTTCGATAGTAATTTCGTTAATTGGCGGAATTGTGTATAGGTTAAGGCGCGAAGGATAGTACTGTCGATGCAGTTTAACTTCCCCCGTATTATTTTCACGCGAATTTATGCCTTTTGGCAAATTTATTTGTTCTAGTAAAGACATTTGATTTTATAAAGTTTAATCGAGAATAGAATTTTGAACGCGTAAAGCACGAGTGTTTCGTGTTTCGTGAAAGTGCCTAATCACGTGATTTTCCGAGTCAGTAGACGACCTGGAGTCACTCAGGTAGAACCCTATTTTCCGCTGCCGGCAGGATATCTATTAGTAACGCCGGTGTACAATGTATAATTCTGATGATAAAATTCTCTTATGTTGCCGGCACGTAAATGATTTGCGTATTGTTATTGGTTTATTAGTTGTCGGTTCACAAATCTCACATATGATTATTGGTTTATTATCATGTGACGATTCTACTTACACGTTAGAATAATTCTTATTATATACATAATCGATCATAAGCACTGAAACTAATGTTCTACACTATGCAAAATAGTTGTTTTATATTCCCATTAATTAAATACTACAAAATCGACATAATAAAATTCCCATGATCATAACAAAATCTTCAGAAAACTCTTGTGCACGAGTATGCCAACCCTTTTATACCGATTTATTCCATTTTATTCACCGATATCATGATCTGTTAAAAGAAATCACCTGATAAATAGCATATATAAAATAATATAGATGGTGTGAAAAAAAATTCACTTTTATCAGAATAATGGGTTTACTTGAAATTGTTCCAACTGGCGTTATTACCGGTGACAATGTTCGTAAATTGTTTCAATACGCACATGAAAATAATTTTGCCATCCCTGCGGTGAACGTTAGTTCCTCGTCCACTATTAACGCTGCGCTGGAAGCAGCGCGGGATATTAAGGCACCGCTCATTATTCAGCTCTCGCAAGGTGGCTCTCAATTTTATGCTGGTAAAGGTTTGAGTAACGAAGGACAGCGTGCTTCTATTATTGGTGCTGTCTCAGCTGCTTATCATGTTCGTCGAGTTGCTAAGGAGTATGGAATGTATGTATTTATTCTTTTTTATTATTTATGGTATATTCCATTAACTATTTATTAACTATTGATTAATGAATAAAGTCCTGTGGTCTTGCATTCTGATCATTGTGCCAAAAAACTTTTGCCATGGTTCGATGGAATGTTGGAGGCGGATGAAGAATACTTTGCGAAGCATGGGGAACCTTTATTTAGTTCTCATATGCTTGATCTTTCAGAAGAACCAAAAGACGAAAACATCGCCATCTGTAAGCAATACCTGGAACGTATGAAGAAGGTTAATCTATTGCTTGAAATGGAAATCGGTATTACTGGTGGTGAGGAAGATGGTGTTGATAATACAGGCGTGGATAATGCTTCACTCTACACACAACCCGAAGATGTATGGGATGTTTATCGTAATCTGATTGAGATTAGCGACTTATTCACTATCGCTGCTGCATTTGGTAATGTACATGGGGTTTATAAACCAGGAAACGTGAAACTCTCGCCGATTCTTCTAAAAAAACATCAAGAGTATATCAAAGAGAAGACCAAGGCAAAAACTGATAAACCTGTGTGGTTAGTATTTCATGGTGGTTCCGGTTCATTGTCCACGGAAATTAATGATGCTGTCAGTTATGGCGTTGTGAAAATGAATATTGATACCGATACGCAATGGGCTTACTGGGAAGGTATAAGGAATTTCTATGAATCTAAAAAAGGTTATCTTCAAACGCAGGTTGGAAATCCTGAAGGTCCAGATAAACCAAACAAAAAGTATTACGATCCTCGTGTGTTTATTCGTGAAGCTGAAAAGAGTATGGCCAAACGTGTGCAGCAGGCTTGTCGTGATTTGGGAAATGTTGACCGTTTATAAGATTATTACTCTTTAAGATTATCCATATCACGTTATGTCATTCTTATTGATATCACATAGTGCTAGCAATTTATTATTTATGTATTTATTGTATTTATGCTAAATACTTAGTGGCTTAATCAAATTTAATAAATATCAGTAAAATGTGAGATATTACGATACGGATCTGTGTGTGCATTTTGACCAATTAAAGGAAATAAATAAAAATGGGTTGTTTGCTGCTGTGGATGGTAAGGAAAAAGTTCAGATAAAAGCAAACAAGATGGATAAGGGTGAGTTTCAAACAAATTGCCACGATAAATTACAAGATAGCTGAGGAACATCAAAAAGATGCAGCACACAAATATAGTTATTTTCTTCAGGGATTTGTAAACTAGATTCGAAGAATTAATAGATAATTTTGCTAACTTGTTACCTAAATCTCATACAGTGTGTTGCAAAGTCTTTGGACAAATTTAAAAAGCGATTGCACAGTAATGGCTAATTAAATTTGCATGAAAATTAATATACATATATATATATATATATACTTTAATATCTATGCTTAAAATCATTTATTAAAGAATATTAGTATTATTTTTTTTAAATTAAAAAATTAATATAGAAAAAAATGTTTAGAAAAATTTTGTATATATTTTATATATAAAAAAAGTTTCACAAATTCTAATAAAAAATAATTTTAAAAATTTCTTATAATTTAATAAACAAATTTACTTAAAAGTAATATATAAATAACCTATTAAAAATACTTTTAAGTAAACTTTTTCACTAGATTATCAAGCATATATTTAAAATTTTATATAAATTAAATAAATATTCATTGAATATAATCAAAAATAAAATATCTAGTTTTTTTTGTTATATACTGTATATTAAATTATAATTAATAAACTTTATTTTAATATAAAAATAAAAATTATTTCTTAATAAAATTATAAAGTTTAATATAAAAAAATTTTAATTTTTATTATATTTTATTAATAAATTTAATCTTTAGCAAGTTATTATAATTTTCTTTAAAAAATTTTTGAATATTTATTTTTTAAAAATAATAAGTATATAATTTAAATTATTTTTATTTTTTTAATTTTAATATATAAAATTTATTATATTAAAATAAATAAATATTTTATTTATATTATTTATTTTATTTAAATTATATTAATATTTATAATATAAATTTTTATATAAAAGATAAAAAAATAAATTTATAAATTAATTGATTAATTAATTATATAAATTAACTCTATATTAATTAATAGAAATTTATTAATTTTATTAATTAAATTAAATTTGAATTATAATATTATTTTATAAACTTATATTTTAAATTAATACTTATATCAAGTTTTTATATAATAATATTCAGTTCTATATTTTAAATTATATTATTTATAATTTATAAATTTAATTAATTAATAATTAAAATTTTTAATTAATTACTATAAATTTTTAATAAGTAATTCTTTAAAATTAATAACTCTTTCTCTTTAGATTTAAAAGTTTTAAAAAAGTTAAATAAGCAATCTTTATTTATGATAGTAATTTTTAATATATAATAATAAATATTTTTAAGTATTTTAATAACTAATAATCAGATTCAAATAAAAAAATTATTAAATAATTATCTTAATAAGATAAATTTGATGAATTATAAAATATTTAATTTGAATTATTAGTTATTAATATATTTATATTTATTTAAAAAGCTTGAAAATAAATAATTCTTCTAAAAGTTAATTTCAAAAATAATAATATAAAAGATTGCTTATTATTAGAATTTTATAATATAAAAAAATATAATTTAGAGATATATTATTAATTAATTATTATATATTATTATCTTTTTTGATATAAAATTATTTTAGAATAAGTATTTATCTTAAATTATCAAAAATATATACAGTATGTTATAAAAAAAATTATAATTTTTAATTTTTTCTATAAATATTAATTTAAATAATATAAAAATTTAAATATATATACTTAAGACATAATAAATAACTTTATTTAAGATTATTTAAATACTTAGCTTATTAAAATTTTTTATAATTTATATTTTTAAGAAAAAATATATTTGTAACTGATGGTGACAAATCCCAATCACGTGAATTTATATGTATTCAATGTAATCATATGATTAATTTAATTTTAATTATATTATCACGTTATATATCACTATCATTGGTCAATCTTAAATAAGTAATTGAATTTTTTTTCATGAGAGAACTCAAGGGTTTTGTGAGAGAATCCTCATAAAAAATGATGTGCTCTTCTGAAGTGGTCCTAGCAATAATGAGCCTAAAAACAGTGATAAAATAATGCAGCTGAGTAATAATAACGAGTCTAGTAATGAAATAATATAGTTAAGCAATAATAATGAACCTAGCAACAGTAAAGAGTCTGATAATAATGATAAGTTTAGCAATAATGACAAGTCTAGCAATAATAATAACAACAATAATAATAATTGTGATAAAATAATATAGCGGAAAGACCTAACTACTACAGCTACAAGGTACTATATTGCTCAATTTTTTTTTTGATAATAAATAGGATACTAATCCAAATATAGCTCTCTCAGTTCTCTCCATCCACAATAAATCACGTTATCTTTCATTAGGCAAGTCTTCTAAATATGGGATGATGTCAATAAATATTTTAATGATTATATCTTGCAAGAGAATTTTATTATCATCAAGACTAGAAATGATCAAGACCCTTCTCTAGAGAGAACTTGTCGAAGATATACTCTCACCTATGATCATTAAGATACTTACAAATCTAAGAAAATTGTAATCCTGAAGAATCAACAAAACAGCGGATCAAAGCGAACCAGTTGTACTTGGCATGTTAACATAACTTTTCTAAAGAAAAATGTAATAATCAGTATAATGTCACTAGATCTTAATCATAATCATCCACTTAGTCCTAAGACCAACTCATATGCCCCCCAAAACTGAACCTTACCTGAAGCTATTATATAAGAAATTTGTTTTTACACAGTTGAAGGTAAACTTAATGCAATGATCCAATGGTGGCTTCTCTCTACCAAGTTTCCTGATATTATAATACATCCACGTGACCTGTAAAATTTGATACAGAAATACAAGATAGCAGACTGGGAGAAAAATGATGCAGCAAAACTTTTAAGATAATTACTTACCAAAAAGACCAAGAAACTGGAATAGGAGGTATTTTGGGAACTTCATCATGAAACAAATAGTCTGGATAAATTATTTTGGATGTTATCAGACCAAGTTCAATAATGGATCACTTATCATGACATTATACTGAATGACAACATACATAAAACCAACTAATACAACATATTGCTTTCCCTATTTATAGCAGTTAATAACTATTTTCATACTCATCTTGTTGTACAAGCTCTAATGAATAATGAAACTAAAGAAATATATGAATGGCTTCTCATCTTTACTTTACAAGCCACAAGACATGCTCTCCAAGTTTTTATTACCAATGCTGACCCTGGTATGGATGCCACTATAGATAATCAGTATAGTGACATATATCCACTTTACTATCTGTATCATATTTTACAAAATCTCATACATAATCTCAAGACTACTCTTGGTAATATCTTTAATAATTTCTTAAAAGATTTCTACATATATCAAAATATTCTTTCTCTATCTGAGTTTGATTCTCAATAGCACAATCTCATTGCAACATACTTCAAGATAGCTAGTTATCTTAATTCTGAGCTATATCCTAACAAAGAAAGATAGGCCAAATTATATACAACCAAATTTTTTACTGTCAGCATTTCATCAACATCATGAGTTGAAGGTGAAAACTCTGTAATAAAGAATATTCTTCAGAGCCATCCCAGCCTTTGTGAACTTGCCACTATTTTGGATCTATAACTATGTGATAAAGCACGATATATTAATCATACTAAGTGATATTATGCTAATACAAGTGCATAATTGAGTGATGCTTCTGCTGAGTGTTTCTCTCAAATTGATCATATTCTTAAAGAATATCTTACTGAAGAAATGCTTTCTTGATAGAGACATGAAATTATATAATCACTCTATTATTATGTCAAAACAGAAAGTGATCAATTACTCAACAATAAACTTATTAAAGAAACTGAAGAAGGGATTAATACATAGTAAATTCATCTGATTTTTCTTTTATCGAACCTCTCTCAAAATGATATTATCAAGATATACAATATTCAATAATGTCACTACACTCACAATAATTTCATTATTATCCTCACAAATCATTCATATTTATACACATACATGCTATTAATTAATTGCAACTTGATTTGTTGATATTTTTGGTATGTATTGGCTATTGATAATATGGTATTCTTCTATGTAACTTTGATTCCTAGGTATTGGTATAAAAGTGAAAAAATACAAAATTCAAATAACTTGAATAAACAATCTTACATGATAAATACTGATCTAATACAATTATATGAAGGCTGCTTATCTTATCTCAGACTCTTTTCTATACATCAAATTACTAAATTCTGCAGAAATAATATTTTCAGTCCAGAAGTTTGTCACGTGGTTTAGAAATGATGTGATTACAGAGAAATCTTTAATCTTGCTCAAAAGGCAGTTCAATATATGGTCAAGACAGGTGGTAAATCTCTCTGCCATCTCAAAAGAAGTCTCAATAGCTGATTTGCTAAAGAGGAAGAAGGAATTACTTATACTAGTGATAATGACAAAGAAAATTTCAACTCTAACCAAGTTAAAAATCCAATTAAAAGATGATGAAAAGGATACCTGCTGGTTAAGCAATTTAAGAGTAGTATCAAAATAACACAAATCAAAAGCAAAAAACCTACTGACAGAACTACATAAAACAAGTATAGCAAATATAAGGTTGTTAGGTATTATGCTCTGACTTGCAAGAAATAGCAAAGGGGGAATATGGAACTATCACTACCACTATTACTATCACTACCACTACCACTACCACTATCATCATATTGCCAAGTTCAATTTCTTTTATAAAACAGTTTAAGATGCAATCTTTATTTAAACACCCATCTCTTTTGATAGTAATTCAACTATTTACTCATCCTATTTACTTTCTCTATTTATTATACTTGTCTTACTCACTCTATTTGCTTATTTATTTATAATGAAGTTAAGATGAGTGAACAAAATTATAGAAAGCAATAATTTTTCAATAATTTTACTTACCTTATCTATCCATATCTCCATTTTGCTATATCTTACCCTCCTGGCCTAATCGAATAAATAAAATTATAGAAAATAATGATTTTTCAATAATTTTACTTATCTTATTTACTCATATCTCTATTATTTGCTATTCTTTACTCTCCTCATTCTATTTATTTGCAATTAAATTAAGGTGAGCAAATGACATTATATTTTCATGGTTTTACTTATCTCTCTTACTCTATTTTCTACTATTCATCTCAAGTTTATAAAATATAGAAAAAAATGAAAATTCAGTGATTAGATTATAATAAGTAAAATTATGAAAAGAGTAGATTACTTCTAGCATGTCATGTTTCTCATATACTAAGAATATAGTTTTTGTAATTTAATTGGTTGATTATAAATTTAATTACATTATATGTTATGTAATAATTTAAAATATTATACGTGATCTAACCTATACACATGATCAGGGTTTGTCACCATTAGTTACAAATAGATTTATCTTATTTTTAAAATTAAGAATTTTTAATAATTAGAAAACTTAAATAAATTATTATAAATAAATTTGATTATTATTTTGC
>CAJVPS010001226.1:0-16688 GCA_910591765.1 Ambispora leptoticha | reverse complement strand
CAGGACAATATACTCTTGGTCAGTGTTATCAAAATGGAATCGGGACACAAAAAGATGAGAAAAAAGCATTTGAGTGGTACTTGAAGTCAGCAGAGGGTGAAGATACATTAGGACAATGTTATCTTGGTGCATGTTATCAAATTGGAATCGGGACACAAAAAGCATTTGAGTGGTACTTGTAATCAGCAGAGGGTGGAAATACATTAGGACAAAATCATCTTGGTTGGTGTTATAGTAATGGAATCGGAACACAAAAAGATGAGAAAAAAGCATTTGAGTGGTACTTGAAATCAGCAGAGGGTGAAGATACATTAGGACAATGTTATCTTGGTTCGTGTTATGGTAATGGAATCGGAACACAAAAAGATGAGAAAAAAGCATTTGAGTGGTACTTGAAATCAGCAGAGGGTGGGGACATAACAGGACAATGTAATCTTGGTTGGTGTTATGCATATGGAGTTGGAACACAAAAAGATGAGAAAAAAGCATTTGAGTGGTACTTGAAATCAGTAGAGGTTGGAAATGCATCAGGACAAAATGATCTTGGTTGGTGTTATCGAAATGGAATCGGAACACAAAAAGTTGAGAAAAAAGCATTTGAGTGGTACTTGGTGTCCGTGATAGAACCGCATGATTGTATTAAATGTATTAAATGCCAACAAAATAAAAACTGTCTGCCATGTTTCAAATATCACAAACGAATATATAACGATGAAATGTCTAGCGGAGATAAAGATATCGACAGTCTAATAAAAGAATGCAACAAAATCAATTATAAAAATGAAAATATATTCGAATGGATTCCTTTTGAAAGATTTACCAACGTTGAATGTCTTGCAAAAGGAAATTTTGCGTCAATTTATAAGGCAACCTGGTTGGATGTCTACCTTGAAAAATGGGATCATAAAGAAAATAAATTTATACGAAGAGGAGAAAGAAAAGTTGTGTTAAAATTATTACACAATTCAAAGCAAATTACTCCAGAGTTTATAAACGAGGTAAAAAATTAATATTTCTTAAGTGAAAGTTGTTTTTTGTTTTCTAAAATTTTTCAAAAACAGGTTCAGACTGCTCTTAAATTCAGCTATGGAATAACTAAAAACCCAACTACGAATGAATACTCAATAGTGATGGAAACTCACGATTGTAATAAATGTGATGATTGTCAAAAAAATTATCGCTGCGAAGACTGTTTCAAATATCACAAACAAATTTATAACGATGAATTGTCTTGTGGAGATAAAGAAATCGACAATCTAATAAAAGAATGCAATAAACTTAATTATAAACATCAAAATATATTCGAATGGATTCCTTTTGAAAGATTTACCAACGTTAAATATCTTGCAAGAGGAGGTTTTGGGACAATCTATAAAGCAACCTGGTTGGATGGACCATTAAAAGAACATAATAATAAGTGGAATCATGAAGAAAATAAATTTAAACGAGAAGGAGAAGCAAAAGTTGTGTTGAAATCATTACACCATTCAAAACAAATTACTCAAGAGGTAAAAAAATAAACTTTTTCAAAGTGATAGTTGCTTTTTGATTCTAATGCAATCAGATTTTTTCAAATACATGTAGGTTAAGATTTCTCTTAAATGCAGTAGGAATATTATTAACTATTATGGAATAACTAAAAACTCATTTACAAATGATTATTCGATAGTAATGGATTACGCAAAAGATGGTGATCTTCATAAATATATTGCTTCCAATTACGAAAAATTGACTTTGAATGAAATCTTAGACTATTTAGGTTGGATTATCACGAATCTAAAATTAATTCATGAAGAGGAATTTTTACATCGTGACTTTCATCCTGGAAATGTATTAATGTGGGACTTTCCTCAAATTGCTGATTTTGGACTTAGCATTTCAACAAATATAGAAAAATCTAAACAAGAAATTTGTGGCGTACTTCCTTATATGAGTCCAGAGGTGCTAAATGGAAAGCCATACACTAATGCTGCAGATATTTATAGTTTTGGAATGGTTATGTACGAGACAATAACAGGTGAACCACCATTTTGTGAACGAAGTCATGACATACATCTCGTCGTAGACATTTATAAAGGAATACGACCTACGATACCAAATAATGTTCCTGAATGGTGCAAATTTATTATTAAAAAATGTTGGGATCCTATTCCAGAAAATAGACCAACTGCTGAAGAACTTTGCGACTTTATCAGACCTATGAAAAATGGAAGCAAATTACTTAAACCGAATGCGTTACATTTTCAATACTACAGTTCTTTAGAATATCCTAAAACAGATGAAGAAATAAAAGAATGTCTTAAATTAGAACGGCAGAAATTATTGAAACTTGATAAGTCACAAAAAAATATAAACAAAAAACAAATCCATTCAAATGCAATTTACACCAGTCGAATGTTTACTTCAAAACTAATCTCAATCCCAACTGATACAGGTAACATACATTTATTCAGTCAAAATGTCATTTCAGTTTATTTAAATATATCGATATCATATATTTAGGTTCTACAAATATTAGTTTGTATGTTCCAAATGAAGGTAAAATCACTATATTGCTGTATACAACATTTTATTTTTATTAAAGTATTAAAATCTGTATACATGTGACTCTAGAATCTACAGAATATGATATAGACATCGGTACCACAAATAAAGGTGACTATTAATTGATTCTAATTTTCGTTTATGTTTCTTTAACGGCGACTATTTTTAAAAAATTAAATTTCAAAGATTATAAAAACGAATATAAACGTCCTATTGAAAACGAGTCGGAAGTATCAAATAAACGGGGAAAGCTTTCATTTTTATTGAATTAGTAATAGTTCAACTAGATCTATCATGCAGTTATATTATTAAATATTGTGTAATAACAAAAAACCCAGTTACAGATAAATATTCAATAGTGATGGGATATGCAGAAGATGGCTATCTCCATAAATATATTCATTCATTTCAACTACAAAAAATTGACTTTGGGTCAAAAATTAGACTATTTACATGAGATTATCAGTGATCTGGAAAAAATTCACAAAGAGAAATTTTGTGCATCGTGATTTTCATCCTGGAAATATATTATTAATGAAAAAGTTGGACATCATGAGTTTTCTCAATTGTTAATTTTGGACTTAGCATTCAAGCAGATATACAAAATCTATTCAAAAAATTTGTGGAGTTCTTCCTTATATGAGTCCCAAGGTGTTAAATGAAAAGCCATACACTAAGGCTGCAGATATTTATAGCTTTGGATGGTTATGTACGAAATTGCTACAGATGAACGACCATTTGATGAACGAAATCATGATATACATCTCGTATTAGATATCTATAAAGGAGTACGACCTACGATACTAAATAATGTTCCCAGATGGTGCAAATTTATTATCGAAAATATTGGGATCCTATTCCAGAAAACAGACCAATTGCTGAGGAGCTGCACGACTTTATCTACTCTATCTATAATATCAATGGTCGGTGGAAAACAAATACTTTACATTTTTAGTACTACAGCTCTTTAGAATATCCTAAGACAGATAAAGAAATTAAAGAACGTCTCTAACTAGATTGAAAGAAAGGTGAAGTCACAAAAAAGCACTCTCGCGAATATAAACAAAAAACAACAAATCCACTCAAATACAATTTACACCAGTCGAATGTTTACTTCGAAATTAATATCAATTCCGACTGATACAGGTTATGCACACTTATTTTTATATTCAATCAAAATGAATTTCAAATTGATTTTAAATATATCAAACATTTAGGTTCTACAAGTATTAATTTGTATATTTCAAATGAAGGTAAACTTACACTTAATATTCTTTCTTTTATCACTTTCCAGAATTCAATGTTTTTCTTTTGTGATGAAAAACAGATTTCGATGTTAATCTTACACGTGAAGATAATCAATCTGCTTCCGCTAAAACACTAGTACCAACAACAATAACCATTCCAGAGCCAGTTTATAGCAACGGCGTTTACAACGTTCAGCATGAAGACATGAGGAAATAGAACAATTTGCAGTCAAGGTAGTTTATTATTTGTTTGTACTTTGCTTGTAATTATCAAATTCCTGAAAACAATTGAGACCTTTATATATTCTTTATTAGAATCTTGAAATGAAGTCTCAAGCAAGCAAGTAATAAATAATTCTCGATACTAATGGTGTTGGTTCCACTGCTGCCAAATAAAATGTCAAATGTGTGTATAATGATAAGTGCAAGCATCATATATATATTAATTAACTTATTTACTAATACCTTATTTTCTTTCGATTGATATCAGTGCCTATTAGGATTTAATGCTCCCCGTGCGGGAAACAGCCTCATGATTAATTTTTTAATATATGTTTTAGCTCGTGGTTGCAAAATATTAGATCAAGATCGAACACTTTTGTTTTATATTTATGGAAGCAAATAGCTTTCTAAATCAGAAAAGCGTTACCCTATTATATTTATCTATTGACCCTTATTATTAAATCCCCATACATAAATAATAATTAGATTCAATATACTTTCATTACAGTATATTTCTTTTATTTTCTTAGTTTATAATTATCTTTGCTTATAAAGAAAAGATAGGGAACAAGAAAACAAACTTTATATAGCACTATGTGGATCAGAGATATTATTAATTTACTATTTATGGGGACCACATATCAAAGGATATCCTTACTGCAAGGTATATGGATGGCCCAATTTTGTGTTATCTGCTCCCTTGTGGTCTATGGGATGAAATAGTTGTTAAACCCTGTTTCGGTATTTTGCACATCTCTTAATAGCCTTTGGTGCGTATCCTAAAGATCCCGCGTGTGTGTGACTGTGAAGTTACGTACATGTATATGACGTGTAACTGCACGTGTAGAATTTTCGCATTTATGGCTTGACATTAGAAACTGATGTCTTAATAATTATTATTTATTCCTCCCTTTAATTTTAAACCGCTTTATTAATAGACCAAGATTTAATAGGGTTTTCTGGTTCATTTTTCGCTTTTTTGATCAAATTGTTTTTTAATTATCTTTTCATATCAAATAAACCGCAGATTGTAGTTTGAAGAAACAATGTTTTTAGATAACGAATTGTTATACGAAGATCGAGATACTCGTCGCAATAAGGAAAAGAAAAGTTGGTATAACTTGGTTCGCTTTCATCTCATCAATCGACATCTAATAGATATAAATTTATTATATTAGCAAATGTAAGTCTCCCCATTACCACAGCAATCTTGAAATTATAGCGACAAAAGCGATAATGCATCTTTGAATTTTATTTATCGTATATCGGATCACGCGTAAATAGAAGATTTCATTTGTTTTAAATAATATCTTCGTCAATTTTAATACGGATAAATCCTAAAATTTGCCAAGAGCTTAACAGGTATCCAAATTTCCTTTTGATGAACGCATATGATAATTTTCAAAATTCTAAGTTCAAGTTGCTACATGAATATTTCGTATAATCGGACTTCGATGAATTATGAAAAGTATTTACTCTTTTCTCAATAATAATACGCGTGATTATATCAGTGTTCTTGTTTCATAATCAGTCTTACTCGTATATCGATATGCGACGTTTAATTGAATAATCAACGATAAAAGGGGTTGCTTCTATAAAAGCATCAAAGTCCAAATAGATAAAGAAGTGGTTGTGCTACATTCTGATGACTGTAAAAGTTTGTTGGAGTTGAATCTTTATCGCAAAGTAATGAGAAAAAACTAATAAAAGAGAATGAAGAAACGGATGCGAAAAAATCAATCCGATTAAATGTTGATTCGACTTCTAGTCCAAGTAATTGAAGTCGTGCAAGAAAAAGATATTAAGAATTATGAAATGATAAATCCTAGTCTATCAGACAAAAATGATGAGGATGAAAGTGACAAAGCATGCTCTAATTTTTGATATGAAACTTGATTGACTTAGTGAGTTGAATTAATTGAGTTGCTAATTTCTTGTAAATGAAATTCATTCACATTACCAATACCCTTATGATAAGCTCAGGATAAAACTATTGAAATAACTTTCTCTATAAAGTGATTTCATTAACTTTTAAATAAAAATAAATAATTGATTCGTAACTCGATTAATTCTTAAATGTATGTACGGGTACATGTATACAGAGTACAAAAATGGATTGTGTTACATGTATGTACTACCTTTTGCTGTGTTCACCCAAATTAAGTAATTATACAAAGATGTGCATCATGCATTACATACCCATATACATGTACATGTATACGTTAGGCGTTTTTTCGACAACGATACTAAAAAAATGTCCTTTTCGTCTTTTTTTAAAGCAAATAAATGGCTAGAAAATGGAGCGAGAGCTCTAAAAGCTGAGAAAAAAGCATTTGGGTGGTACTTGAAATCAGCTGAAGGTGGAAATCCTTATGGACAAAATAAACTCGGCTATTGTTATCAAAATGCCATAGGAACTCCAAAAGACGACAAAAAAGCCTTTGAATGGTATTTGAAATCAGCAGAAGGCGGAAATCCTAGCGGACAATACAATCTCGGCAAATGTTATGAAGAAGGTCTAGGAACTCCAAAAGATGAGAAAAAAGCATTTGGGTGGTATTTGAAATCAGCAGAAGGCGGAGAGCCTAATGGACAATATAATCTCGGTAAATGTTATGAGGAAGGCATGGGAACTCAGAAAGATGAGAAAAAAGCATTTGAGTGGTATTTTAAATCGTCAAAAAACGGAAATTCTGATGGGCAAAACAATCTTGGTTATTGTTATAAAAATGGCATAGGAACTCTAAAAGACGAGAAAAAAGCATTTGAGTGGTATTTGAAATCATCAAAAGGCGGAAATTGTAGCGGACAATATAATCTCGGTTATTGTTATAAAAATGGCATAGGAACTCAAAAAGATGAGAAAAAAGCATTTATGTGGTATTTGAAATCAGCGGAAGGCGGAAATTCTAATGGGCAAAATAATCTTGGTTATTGTTATCAAATTGGAATAGGAACTAAAAAAGATGAGAAAAAAGCATTTGAGTGGTATTTGAAATCAGCAGAAAGCGGAAATCCTAATGGACAAAATAATCTCGGTTATTGTTATGAGGAAGGAATAGGAGCTCAAAAAGACGTGAACAAAGCATTTGAGTGGTATTTAAAATCAGCAAAAGGTGGAAATTCCAGCATACAATATAATCTTGGCTATTATTGTGAAAATGGCATAGGAACTAAAAAAGACGAGAAAAAGGCATTTGAGTGGTATTTGAAATCAGCAGAATATGGAATTTCTGACGGACAAAATAAACTCGGTTATTATTATGAAAATGGTATAGGAACTCAAAAAGACGAGAAAAAAGCATTTGTATGGTATTTGAAATCAGCAGAAGGCGGAAATTCTGATGGACAATTTAATCTCGGTTATTGTTATAAAAATGGCATAGGAACCCAAAAAGACGAGAAAATAGCATTTGAATGGTTTTTAAAATCAGCAGAAGGTGGAAATTCTAGCGGACAACATATTCTCGGTCATTGTTATAAAAATGGCATAGGAACTCAAAAAGATGATAAAAAAGCATTTGATTGGTATTTGAAATCAGCGGAAGGCGGAAATTCTAGCGGACAATATAATCTAGGTAATTGTTATAAGAAAGGCACAGGAACTTTGAAAGACGAGAAAAAAGCATTTGAATGGTATTTGAAATCAGCAAAAGAAGGAAATTCTTATGGACAAAATAATCTCGGTAATTGTTATAAGGAAGGCATAGGAACTCGAAAAGATGAGAAAAAGGCATTTGAGTGGTATTTGAAATCAGCAGCAAAAGGAAATTCTTATGGGCAAAATAATCTCGGTAATTGTTATAAGGATGGTATAGGAACTCCAAAAAACGAGGAAAAAGCATTTGAATGGTCTTTAAAATCAGCAGAAAGTGGAAATCCTAACGGACAATATAGTCTCGGTAAATGTTATGAGAAAAGCATTGGAATTCAAAAAGACGAAAAAAAAGCATTTATGTGGTATTTGAAATCAGCGAAAGGTGGAAATCCTGGTGGACAAAATAGTCTCGCTTATTATTATGAAAATGGCATAGAAACTCCAAAAGATGAGAAAAAAGCATTTATGTGGTATTTGAAATCAGCAGAAGGCGGAAATTCTGATGGACAATTTAATCTCGGTTATTGTTATAAAAATGGCATAGGAACCCAAAAAGACGAGAAAATAGCATTTGAATGGTTTTTAAAATCAGCAGAAGGTGGAAATTCTAGCGGACAACATATTCTCGGTCATTGTTATAAAAATGGCATAGGAACTCAAAAAGATGATAAAAAAGCATTTGATTGGTATTTGAAATCAGCGGAAGGCGGAAATTCTAGCGGACAATATAATCTAGGTAATTGTTATAAGAAAGGCACAGGAACTTTGAAAGACGAGAAAAAAGCATTTGAATGGTATTTGAAATCAGCAAAAGAAGGAAATTCTTATGGACAAAATAATCTCGGTAATTGTTATAAGGAAGGCATAGGAACTCGAAAAGATGAGAAAAAGGCATTTGAGTGGTATTTGAAATCAGCAGCAAAAGGAAATTCTTATGGGCAAAATAATCTCGGTAATTGTTATAAGGATGGTATAGGAACTCCAAAAAACGAGGAAAAAGCATTTGAATGGTCTTTAAAATCAGCAGAAAGTGGAAATCCTAACGGACAATATAGTCTCGGTAAATGTTATGAGAAAAGCATAGGAATTCAAAAAGATGAAAAAAAAGCATTTATGTGGTATTTGAAATCAGCGGAAGGTGGAAATCCTGATGGACAAAATAGTCTCGCTTATTATTATGAAAATGGCATAGAAACTCTAAAAGATGAGAAAAAAGCATTTGTATGGTATTTGAAATCAGCAGAAGGCGGAAATTCTGATGGACAATTTAATCTCGGCAATTGTTATAAAAATGGCATAGGAACCCAAAAAGACGAGAAAATAGCATTTAAATGGTTTTTAGAATCAGCAAAGAGAGGACATGCAATAGGACAATATAATCTCGGTCATTGCTATAAAAATGGAATAGGTACACGAAAAAATGAAGAAAAAGCATTCGCATGCTATTTGAGATTAGTAGAAAACGGACATGCATTAGGACAAGCTCTTCTCGGTTATTGCTATAATAAAGGAATTGGTACACAAAAAGATGAAGAAAAAGCATTCGAATGGCATTTGAAGTTAGCAGAAAATGGAAATGCAGCAGGACAATATATTCTAGGTTATTTTTATATAAATGGAATAGGCACACAAAAAGATGAAGGAAAAGCATTCAAGTGGTACTCGAAATCTGCAGAAAAGGGAAATAAAGATGGGCAATTTAAAGTTGGTTATTGTTATGAAAATGGAATAGGCACACAAGAAGATGAAGAGAAAGCGTTCGAATGGTATTTGAAGTCAGCAAAAAATGGAAATGTAGCAGGACAATATGTTCTCGGTTATTACTATGAAAATGGAATCATTACACAAAAGGATGAAGAAAAAGCATTCGGGTGGTATTTGAAATCTGCAGAAAATGGAAATAAGAATGGACAATTTAAAGTTGGGTATTACTATGAAAATGGAATAGGCACACAAAAAGATGAAGAAAAAGCTTTCGAATGTTATTTGAAGTTAGCAGAAAATGAACATGCAGCAGGACAATATGTTCTTGGTTATTACTATGAAAATGGAATATGTATAAAAAAAGATGAAGAAAAGGCATTCGAGTGGTATTTGAAATCTGCAAAAAATGGAAATAGGAATGGAACATTTAAAATTGGTTATTTCTATGAAAATGGTATAGTCATGCAAAAAGATAAAGAAAAAGCTTTCGAATGGTATTTGAAGTCAGCAGAAAATGGAAATGTAGCAGGACAATATGTTCTCGGTTATTTCTATAAAAATGGAATAGGTACACAAAAAGATGAGGGGAAAGCATTCGAGTGGTATTTGAAATCTGCAGAATATGTGAATTCAGCAGGACAATCTAATCTCGACTATTGTTATGAAAATGGAATAGGCATTGGAAGTCAGAGAAAATGTCAACAACTTCATGTATATGTCCCAATACATAATGGAATAGGTGCACAAAATGAAGAAAAGCTTTCAAGTGGAATAAAATATCCAAAAATAGATCCAAGCTGTTCTAAAAGTTCAGATAATTTTAATGATTATAACTTATAAAAATGACTTATATCTTGTATTAGAGTTTGAGCTTAAGCTTTAAACCTTTATTAATGCTAAATTTATTAAATTAGATAATTGATGTATTCTAATTATGAAATTCTTTTTTTCTACGCTATTTTCAAGGGTTCGTATCAATTGTAATAATTTCTTCTTTCTGGTTCACTTTTTGCTCAACAATAATACAAATATAAAATAAGAGTGCTTTAGTATAGACCAAATGTGTAATTCGTATAATGTAAAAATATACTGTGCATGTAGTATATCGAGTTTTTTTTAAGTTTTGTAATATATTGTATTCGTTACCACAATTGACCGTAAGTTTAACTTCTCCACATATTTAATTTTCAAATTCTTCTGTTTTTATCATTTTCTTAAACGATATTTTTCGTTAGACGTTGAAGCAACTGATCTACGTTTCTTTGTATTCCATCCTTCAAGAACGTCAAGCAAGGTGGATATTTCTACATGTTATTTTATGACTCACATACTAGCACCTTTAAATCAAGCTAGTGAATACTTGATTTATTAGCTTTATTACAGAACAAATAATTGCATAAAATAAACTGATTAAAGAAAGGTGATGAGAATTTCCTAATACATGTATATTAAAAATCATTTATCGTGCAGTCATTAAAATCAGCAGTTTGATGATAATTACACATAATTAACGTTAATATCGATACGGTGATTCAAAATTAATTTGGACATGCAAACTTAGAATAAAAAATGTACTACAAAAATAGACGAATAGGAGAATAGATATCCAGTAAACTTCCCACAGATTCTCAATCCTTTAATTCTTCTCTTTACGACGAGTCTCTAAATTGAAATAGCTGCTACCACCTTCCGTGACCAACGACAAAATGATCTTATCTTATTGGAACTGGGCATACGTTCTGCCAAAAAATACATACAGCAACAAAAATACCAACGTCAACTATCTATTACACCTAAAAAAGCTCGGGAAAACTGGAAAAGTAACACAGTCAAAAGGGGCGGGTCGTCCAAAGGTAATTTCGCGTGAAATGTCACAAAAAATCAGGCGGCAAATCCAAAAAGACCCTTCTATATTAACAAGAAGTTTGGTGGCAGAATTAGGTGGAACAGTATCTCAACAGATGTTTTAAGACATTTGTGGGATCACGACTATAAAAATGATGTCCCCAAAGCTTTGCCAATGCTTACCTTGCAACATGAAGAGACACGGGTGGAGTGGGCCAAAAAACACATGAACGACAATTGGAACAAAACTTTTTTACAGATCTTTTTTACAGATAAAACTGCATTCCAACTCTTCCGTAACACAATTGGTCAGTGGCATAAGGGTCCAAGATCAGTTCGTCGAATTCCTAAAGATAGGAGAAAAATTTTTGCGTGGGTGGGTTTTGTAAAGCGGGTAAAGTTGATTTATTTTGTTTTAGAAAAACAATGAATGCCGAATTTTATGTAGATATTTTAAAAAATAATATTGAGGTTATTAATGCTCTTCTGGGAAGAAAATAAAGGTTTCAACAGGATAACGATCCAAAACATACAAGCCATCTTGCAAAGTCTTACCTTGAATCGAATATCCCCGAAGTTATTAATTGGCCATCTTGTAGCCCGGATTTAAATACAATCGAAAACCTATAGAATATAGTCAAAAGAAACGTAGAAAAAAGAAAACCAAAAAATTAGAATCATTTATGAAGGGGGAATGGAATTTAATTCCAAATGATACATTAGAGAGTTTAGTAAAATCGATGAAACGAAGATGTATGCTAGTAATAGAGAGTAAAGGCAATACTATTGATTATTAAATTTTTTTTAACAAAAATACTTTCAAATAAATGTATTTTTTATTAAAATTGGTTTGGTGATTGCGGAGTAATAATAAATTTATTTTTCCAAATAATTTGAGTCACACTATTTCCAGGCTGAAAGTCACATGTACATGTGCAAACTTTTGCATAAGCCATCACTTTTTCGAATATTCATTTATATTACTGTGTTTTTAATAATCAATATAATTAACATCAGTGAATTTAAGAGCGGTTTGAATCAATTTTAAAAAATTTGAATGTATTAGAAGCAAAAGCAACTTCCACTTTAAAAATGGTACTCACAATAAACTCTTAAGTAAACAAATTATGCAATGAGTTCAACACAACTACGATTTACTTATTATCATAACGTTTTTTTATGATCCCATTGTTCATAATCTAACCAAATTGCTTTATAAATTGACCCGAAATCTCTTTTGCAAGAAATATTCAATGTTGGTAAATCTTTCAAAAGAAATCCATTCTAATGATTTAAAAGATGTATCTTATTGCATTCTTTTATTAGATTGTCGATATCTTTATTTCCGTTAGACAAATCATTGTTATAATTCATTTGTGATACGTGTACAAAAACCTCCCTCCATTGCAGCACTTATTTTTTTGACATAAACAACAATCATAAGGTGTTGTGAATTGAACACTCGTAGTAACAATTATCTTTTGACAATACATGAATTCATATGAATATTTGATCTATCTTTGAGTTCTCTTTATAATGCCTAATACTTTAAATTATAGTAAACAAACGAGTTATATACATATAAATACGTATTCAGTTAGGGTTTGAATTGAGAAAAGGTCATATGATCTTTTGAATATAAATCGATATTTTATAATAAGCTGAATGAATCAAGTTGAAAGATTAGTTGGACAACATACGTTCGTTACTTCATTAATTGCTTAGTGCATCATTGAGTTGATAATTTTTTTCATGATTCACAAAAATTTATTTTCTCATTCATTTGGATTGATCATGCGAAAACTTTACGCTCCTAGTCAACAAATGTATGTAGTCGTGGGAATCCAGATTTTTTATTTTGAGGAATATTTTACTGTGACATAATTTAAAAGTACATGCACATGTAAAATAAATTTTGGTGACCGGCCAAGTTACATAAGCTTTAATTTCTATTTTTGGCCACAACGATAAGTTACATGTACTACACGCTTTGGTTTCATAGAACGCGTAAATACATGTATAACAATATATTTAATACAAAAAATTAAGGAATGTAATAAATGTTACATTCATTCATTTACAAGCCACTTTTTTACCCATTCACGAGCTTCCGCTAAAATATTAACTTTGCTATTTTTATCATTTTCACTGATTAAATTAGCTAATGCGCGTTCTGCTTTTTCATAACATAATTCCCATTCCTCTTTAAATTCCTTCATCACAATTTCCAAATAAGCCATAGCTACAGCCGTCGTCCATACTAGATCATCATTTTTCTTTGAATCATGTCCGGAAAACAAGCTCGAGAAATTGGAATTTTTTGCAACGAATTTTCCGTCGAACGATTGATTTTTTAAAAATCCATATAATGTTTCAATAGTTGGTGTCTTTATATCAAATGATTGTGATAGTTCTTGCTTCTGAGTTTGTAAAGATGATACGTCTTGAGGTATTGACGCTTCCGCTACAGATAACGAGTTTGTTGTTCTTTTTACTTTTGGTTCTGTCAGAATTGATTAAAATTTATGAGAGCATTGATTAATCAATAAAAAAAGCTTAAATAAGCTCTAAACTCACTAGATCCAAATAGAGCCACTCCTGGAACAGCGGTAGATGCCTGTAATACTGGAGCAGGCATACTCTGTAATACTGGAGCAGTCCTACTGTAATTAACAAACCCAGCCTCAAAGTTTGCAGATCTAACCCTACTACCAAATCCTACAGGACTAGCCCCAAACACTGCAGCACCAGCCCTAGACCCGAACCCTCTTTGTAGTTGTGCAGGAACTACTCTTTTTTGCTTAAGAGTCTCACTTCTGGCAATTTCTGAATTAGTTTTCTCATTAATTGCTAGAAAACTAAATGTTAATAAAAATGTTAATTTAAAAAATATACGCGTATGAAAATCAAAAGTATTTTAGTTAAAAAGAAATACCTAGTATGTCTTGATGCAAGACTGAAAGTAATACCTGAAAATTATATCAATAAGTATGTTTCACATAAGAGAATAAAAGTATTTAACGATTTTACCTAAATTAATAATTTGTTCTTTGACAAGGTCATCAGAAACTTTATCTTTTCTATTGGAATCCACATGCAGATATGAAGTTCCTTCTTCCAAATCCTGAATTAATTTCCGAGCAGCCAAGGTATGTATTTTCGATCCCTGAAGAGTTACTGGATCTACTTTAACTTCAAGCTTAATCGGGCCATCCAGGGATTGTGCTGAAAGAGTTATCACATTTTTAGGCTTGACGTTTTTCGCTAAAAACACGTAAACTAATACACGCACACCCGAATAAATAGCGGGAATGGAATTGGGGGCTTGACAAAACTTGTTTTCATTTTGTTCCGACGAATTCCAAGGAAATGAAATAACTGAGGTTGGCATGTCGTCGTCGTCAATCCATTTAACTTTATAATCAGTTAACGCATTCTTAATAGCATTCTTGACCATCACAATAACTTTTTTATCCATTCGTTCTTCATTGGTGACAAATTGTGAGTAACCTTTCCCAGCTCGAGCAATTGACTCTACTAAATGATGCGAAACGCTCGATCCAATTCCTAAAGAGAAGAGTCGAAAATTTTTCTTTGGATTGTTGGCAGCTTTCTGAATCAGTTGGATTATTTCGTCAACATTCCATACTTCACCATCTGTTAATAAGAAAACAGAAGTTGGCATATCACTACGAGCATGCCCAATTACCCATTCGAGAACATTTTTTATTTCTGTTCCGCCATAATTAGCCTGCATGTTTTCAACATGAGACAATGCTGTTGAATATGTTTCCTCTGAATAGCGCATACTTTCTTTAAATAAGGAATCAAATTTACTTCCAAATGAAATAATGTTGAAAAGACAGTTTTCGGGAAGTGAATGAAGAATTAATTGTAGAGCTTGCGATGCTCTACGAATTGGACCACCAGTCATTGAACCTGACCTAGGATTTATTTAAGAAAATTATATTCGTATAATCGTTATAATACACATCACATTAATAATATCCTGCTAAATAATACCTATCAACCACGAAAATCATTTCGCTCATTTTGGCAACATTCTGCGAAAAATTTGGAACCAATGTCAACATGATAGCATTTGTTTCTGTTTTTGGATTATACTCGATAAATGCTCTGTATCATGAAAAGGAATGATATTTAGTTTTTTCTAGAAAAATTGAGAAATTAAATAAGTATATACATGTACATGTACCTTGGTTCATCCAATCCATTACTTTTAACCACTAAAATAAAGTCTTTTTCCAGATAAGTAATTTCCTCAGCCAAACTAATTCTCGAGATTTTAGAATCGCCGCCAACATTCAATTCCGTGGAAATTAAATGAGAAGGCGACTCTACGCTTGTAATAGTATCCGTCATTCTGCATGTGATTGAAAGCCCTAATGTGTATTTTGCAATAGCAGTACTAGCATAACTTGGATTCTCCGCGGTTACTATTTTTTCTGTATCTGTATCATCTACGGAAAAATTTCCAGGCGAGTACCGAGGCGAAATAATAGTCGGCAATACGAAACGAATTTTCTCTGACTCAGCGTCATGTTTCAACTCAGTGACATATGTAATTCTGATGATTATTGTTTGGCCTGGTGATATGTTACCGATAGAGCATTGGAAAACATCCGGAAGTTTCTCTTCGAGAAGATATGCTTCTTGCCCTTGCTTATCTCACAATTTGAAAACAAAATTCAACAATAAATTAACGAGTACAAAAGTCATAAAAATAAATTTTAAATTTACCGAGACTGCTTTTTCATACTCTTTCACAGCTTGAGCTGATTCTTTAACAATTCCTTTAATGATTTGTCCATCCTCAAGTTCAGCTTCAAAGCCGCAAACAGCTGCCGCTTCGTGGATTGGAAATTTGTAGGTAGCGTCGATTGTGCATTTTTCGATATTTTTATATGTCTGTAAGATTTTAACTACATGTACATGTATTTCCCAATGATAATATGAATATATTTCCATGTGTAATTAATCTTCAAATAATTAGAAAACAATTACCTTCAGCAATCATATCAATAACTATGTGTATTAATAAGGCAAGGGATTAAATTGTAAATTAATGTTCACAAAAATTCACCGAAAATAACATTTGCTATACCGTTCGCTTCAACTTGAACATTTTGCAATGGCACAGGTGTATCGATGTTTTTTGATACATCATCTGTCGTTGGTATGAAAATAAGACCAAAAATTTGCATTTTTTTATTTTCAAGGATAATAATAACGTTCAACTTATCGTCGTTGAGAAACGGTCTAGCGGAATTAAATACTTGTATTGTCGTTGCACAAGAAAATGATCGGCAATGAAGATCACATAATTTGGGTGGGAATATCGATATCATTTAAAGAGTGATCTCAAACAATAACGATAACATTTGATGAATTAGTTCGCTTGTCCTCTTTGAACATTTCTTAACGTTAAATACATGTACATGTACAGTGGCCTATCATAAATCACCGGACACTTGATGACGATCATCATCAATGCAAATTTGTTGCCA
>CAJVPS010001225.1:0-16694 GCA_910591765.1 Ambispora leptoticha | reverse complement strand
CAATATCTAATAACTTAATTAAATAAGACAGAATTAAAATTTTATTTTGAAAAAATAATCTATTAATATTTATCTGAGGTACAAATCTTTTTGCACTGACCCATATTATTATTATAATAATAAAAATTTAAGATATTATATTATATAATACCAGCAGAAAAACTGGTAGTTGATTTTATTTAAATAAAATAAAAATTTAAATATATATAAAAAATAACTATAAAAATTAAACTTACCTCATTATTTTTTTAAAATATCTTATTATAATTTTTATTAAATTTAACAAATTCGTATACTGATATGTTTCAATCATGTGATCGAAAAATTCTCGACCCTGAATGTTCTTAATTGAATCACCGAATCTTAATAAAAATATTTTAAAAATTCTATGTTCGATTGATATTTTGTATATCTACCTTCATTCGTTCTATTGCTTCCACCTTCTCGTGAGCTTGAAGAAACTTCAAGCGCTCGGGTGGCTTTGTGCAATTGAGTAGATGGGGGAACGCCTGGTTTTCTCGCAGCTGAATCGGCGTGTCTTTCTAATGAGTATATCCACGCGTTGAATCCCATTTCTCTCTAGTTCAACCCTGATAATTTCTTCTAGGTTTATATTTATTTTATTTATTGTATTGTTTTTTAACGCGGAATAAAGTCAATTGGAATGTATTTCGGACGAGGAATTTTAATATATTAAAAAATTAAAAAATAAATTTAAAAATTATAATTACCATTTACTTAATGTTAAGGCTTCTAGTTTCCAGAACCAGACTTTGATAAATTGCACGTTATAAGATATTTCTCCATTAATATACATTTACATGTACAATTTATTCTATAAATTGGTTTTTTAAAATACAGATTAGATTACAACTATACGTAAACATTATTAGAATTTCTAAACATCATCCCCTATTTGTGTGTTTCCTATTTTCAGTATTTGTGACGTCGAGAAGGATACTCATGAGAACAAGGAGGAGGAGGACATCTACGATAAAAAAGGGGATAGTATTCTTCTTCTTCTTCTTCGATGAGAGGATATCCACCGCCATAATAATAATCTTCATAGAAAGCTGGAGTTGGATAGATATTTGATAACGGATAGTATGGCGGCAAAAAATAATCTTCTGCGACCATTTCATCCTCGTACAACACAGGCGCAACGTATTCATCCTCAACGGTAACGTCTGGTTCTTCCTCAACAACTTCTTCAGCAAAGGTGTCTGGTACTTCCTCAACGGTTTCCTCGATGGCTGGTTCATCTGTTGTTAATTCTTCGTAGAATTGGCGTTTCTTTTCGAGGGTAGATATATTTTTGTTCGGAGATGTATTTGTTGTTGCGTCTGAAAAAGATGGGATTGATTGCGTTTGAGAGATTAGTAGAAAAAGTAAGAGAAATATGTTAAATAACAAGAGTTTGAATGATGATGCCATTTGGAAGCAATTTTTGGTCAGATAAAATTTTGGAAACTGTTTGTTAAAGTCAATAAAAGGTGCTTCACTTTTATATTAAAACTTCATCAATATGCGTATAAGCGCATTATATCAATAGCATGATTCATGTATGAACACGTATATTTTTGCGCAAACTTTGAAGAGTATGTAATTTTATTTCGAGACATGACATAAATTTATGTACATTTCGGAACAAAAAAAGGTTATAACCAAATAAAGATAGAAATAGAAACGAAAGAACAGAACAGAACAGAAACAGTGCAGAACGTGGTGATTAGGTAGCCGAGCTAAATCGTTTAAAAAAAAGTCGATTAGAAAATATCCTAAATTTAATCAGGCAACGAATAAAATAAAAATTGCGAAAGAGATGTAATGCGAAGTGTCATCTTTGACATGAATACGAAAGTATAAGAAAAAATTGGTGATGAAAAAAATTACGAAATAAAGACGATTGATAAATTGAAATTTTTAGACATGTTTGAAAAAAACCTTAAAAGCTTAGACATATAATCAGTAATAATAATAATAAGAATAATAATGCAATTTTAACAATTTGAAATTAATGATTAAAAATAATATAAAACTTTAAAAAAAATTTTTACACCAAAAATAAATAAATATTTTTTTTTTACCAAACAGAGGTTCTACCCAATCGAAATTCCCTTTCATCACGGAACGAGGGTTGTACATCTTTAAAAGCAATACTGGAAGAGATCATTGACGAAAATCCCCACTCAATATTTGTGCCACAAATCATACTTGATAACTCGTTGCCGTATGAATCATTAGTGTATTTTGGAGCATGGTTAAGCAAGAAATACGAAAAATTCAAGGACAAATCTTCGATTGATTCTTTTTGCAATTGCTCTTGTTGCGTGATCTGGTTATTGTCAAACGAATTCTCACTTTTTGTTGGCGATGGAATCTGGGAAGAAGGAAATTGATCAACCAAAAATGGGAAACGTGGTAAAGATTGTGACAATTCAAGAGCCTGTTTTGGGATGTAAAGTTCTTCTTCGTCAGAATTCAAGCTAGTATCCAAGACTTTACGTGAATTCCAATCTTGTTCAAGATGTTCATGATTTTCAAGATAAATATTGATTACTGATTCATCTTGATCGTAATCCTGAGCATTTTTAAGACATTCTGCTTTGTTGCAATTGCTCACTTCAGAATTCGATCTCGATTTTCTAGTGCCAGAAAGAAAATCGTATTCAAATAGGAAAGGTGCGAGTAATGGCTGTTTATTAGATTCAGCACCAGTTACAACTATTATTGGTTGCTCTTCCACATTATTGAAAGATTCTTTCAAGAAATTTGAATTAACTGACGGATGTTTTTGTTGTTGGGAAAAGTTTTCAACTAATTGATTAAGACTCTCATCACTAAAATTTTTCTTTATTGGTTGTTGATTTTTCTCTCTTTGTAGTTCAGAGGCCCATGCAGTAGTGCCTTGTTTCGTTGATACATTGTTTTGGGTTACTGTTTCAATGGCAATCATTTTTCGTTATAGTTTTGTCTTTTCGACGTAGATAAAATAATAAAACTCTGATAAATATTTTGTGACTTGATTTTTTTCTCAGGAAACAGCTGTTTACGCTTAGTTATTTTTTTCTAGTATCGCTCACACTGACCGCTCTTTATAAATTTTCTAGTGATAAGCCACGTTAATCAAAATATGGGCATTATAATAAAATTTGAATCAAAAAAGAAAAACGACGATCTTTACCTATATAGATAGTGATTATTAAATACATTTGTTAATTAAGTTAATGTTTCATAATAAAAAAAAACTATAAATAGGAAATATGTAGTGGCTAATTTATGTATTAGCTATTTTTATCCTAAAGTTATTGTTCAATCAAATCACAAACGGAAGTAAGTTGATTCACAATCACACTTTGTTAACTAAAAATAGACATTAATTATAAATCTAAGATTTTGTGGCGTATCGATCACATTTTGTGTGGCTCGCATCACATTATTACTAAAAATACATGTACATTCTAATAATTCCTTATAAATTCTTTTTCCATTGGAAAAAATTTCTTTTTAATTTTGCTATCCAAGCAAGAGATTCGCCATATCTTGAGTTTTAATTTTTTTAACTCATTTATTTGCAGACATATTGCCGCAAATTTGTTTGGACATATATAAAAGTGGATTGAATTATGAACTTATCGTTATATCGATGCACCAGCGTGTGAAAAAGTTTCTACGCTCGAATACGGGCAATGCACATGGGGGCGAGACAATTCTCCTTTTTACAGATCCGATAATGCTATGTATTTAGAGGAGTATGCATGAATAAATCCCAAGTCATTAAAGGAGGAGTTATGCATTTTAATGGAGAGGCAATAACAAACTACGTGTACATGTTAAAGAAATTTCTATAATTGAACGTTTAGAATGCAAAAATTGCATATTTAGAGATATCACAATAATGTGTAATGATTCTATCAACATGCTTAAATCATCAACTAATTTTTAGGTCTCAAAAAAATGACCAACACGACGATAATAACTATGATTAAAAAAATAATGCTCGCCACAATCCATTTCATTCTTCTAGCAGAAATTCCATGTTTCTGAGCTGAGCTGAGATGAGAAGTTGTCTTATGTAAATTAGTATCGGTAACTTCGACATTTTTTTCAATCTCTTTAATAAAATCTTCCTGTTCTTCGATAGTAAGTGATATTTGTTCCGTCAATGCAACCAATTCCTCTATCGTCTTTTCGATATTTTTGATATCATTATGCCGTTTTTGCACTTCGGCTGCGGCCGCGCGAGCTTCGCTTGATCTTAATGATGCATCTTGAAAAACCAGTTGATTCGAAGAATTTTTAACAAAATTCTCGATTTCTTGTTCTGATGCATTAGGATTCACAACGACGTACTGACGAGCGATGCGCTCTTCTTGCAACCGTCGATACGTCTGCTCGATCGTTCGAAAGTTATTAACGGTATTTGAGAATTTTTCCTTTAGTCGAGCATACTGATTTTTACGAAGTCCAATGTCATTTTTCTTGTGCGCCAGCTCGAGATTTTCTCGTTCAATATTCCGAATACGATCTTTTACTTGAAACAGCAGATTTTTTGTTGATACGGCAATTGGTTCTCGTGCACGTGTATATTTTTGTTCTTCGTGTGTTGATGTGCTTTGTATTATTTGTAACTGAATGTTATTAAGACTTTTGATATTCTCGTTTAAGGTTGTTATGATTTGGTCGATGGCTATCGTTTCTTGTAAAAATCTTTCATTTTCATCGTTGTTTATGTTCCCCATTTCGATGTCCTCCATTTTGTTCGATTTTTTATTTTATTTTTTACGGAAATTTTTTTGGTTTTCGATTGTCTTTACTTTTTTATATATGATTTTGAAAAATCTCGGCAGCTATTTGCCAAGAGAATGTCGGAACGTAGCGATGGAATGTATAAACAAATTTTGTATCACCCCTGAAGTTTCTATTATCATGTGATTTTGAAAATTATACCATAGATGTCTCTTTCTGCTATTCTATTTTTAATAATATTTTGTAAGAACAAAGAGCATAATTACGTATATCGAATCGATATGGTCAATGAACAAAGGTCAATAACATTTAATATACAATATCTGTGATAATTTATTTCAGAATCCTTTATAAATAATCACTATCTGATTGCATATACATGTGGAATAATGTGTAGAATAAATGATGTTTTTGTGCCCGAATTTCCCACCCACTATATATAAATAAATACTAAAAAAAGAACATTAACGTTAATCAAAACGACTAATATTCGGATTAGGTGACGTTTCATAATTTGTTAAACGATTACGGATCGATTGTAATGCTTGGCGAAAACTCCTTCGCATCTCTCGACCAGTGCCAAAAACCAAGAAAAGTGCGATACCGATCAACGGTCCGACAAAATGGCTAAGTTTTAAATCATGATCTCTGTATGATTGTCCATTTATTACAGTTATTATTGTTTGAATCGATGCGAAAAAATTTATCAAAATAAATAACGCCGAGACTGAAACCATCCGTATAGCTGCTCCTTTTGTCACTGCGTATCGTCTTTGAATGACTCGTTCTGTGGCTGCCGATGTTGTATGATTATTATTATTATTATTATTATTATCATTATTATTATTATGATTATTATGATTATTACTGGGTTCGATTTGAATGGCGAGAGTCATGTTGGGGATTCCCTTGGTTTCCGTTTCCATTGCTTTCATTTCCATTTCTGCACTTTCGTCTTGCAAATTTTGTAATTGTCTGGTACTTTCCGACAGCTGACTTCTTCCTCTTGAGTCCAAAGTCGAACGAAATTGCTTAAGATGCGCGAATAACGCGTATGCAGACCGACCTAAATGAATTTTTAATCAGCTAAAGCGCAATGAATTGATTTTTCTTATATTACTTTAATCAATTACTTACCGCTTATATACATGCCAACGGTACTTATGACTAAATTACTGCCGGCGTAACCGATTAATCTTATCCATGGTGGATCTGTTACATCACTGGGCCAACAGAGAAAAAAAGAAAGCATAAATAACTGTTCGATTTTTTTATTCTAAATAAAATATAACTTCTAATGATTACCATTGCATTGCCTGAGGTTGTATGGCTCTATCTTTTATACAAAATGCTGCCAATACCGTTGTCAATGTAACTGGATAAAAAATCAGGAGAAGCATATCAGATTTTTTTGTTTCCCATCCCTATTAATAATTTAGAGGTTTCATAAATTAGCCATATATTTTAGTTGCTAAATCAAAAACATCAATTATTAATTAACTTACAGATTCTTGTTTACAGAGAACTAAGAGTCTATATGTTTGCATTGCGAAGCCAAATGCAGATGCCGCTTGCACATAGGCCATGGACTGTAACTATTGAGTCAATAATAATAATAATAAAAATAATATGCCGAATTTAGAGAACCAAATCACCGAAAATGAACAAATTAATATCTAACAGAAAGAGTAAAAAAAACTTACAATTAACCCTTGAGCGAAACAGATCCAATATGGTGCCTTCCCCATATCATCATGATATACCAAACCAAGAAGGATATCTATACCCATTATTAAATATGAGAAACAAAATATCGCGAGCAATGGATTTCTTTTCGCTCGGTAAAATGCGATTATGAGATATGTAACGGCGACAAGGGAAATTACCCATAAAGTATTTAAAAGGAATAATGCTGAGTACGCGACCATTTTTACAAAATTAAAGTGCGTTGTTTTGGTAAACCAGTAATCAGTAGGATAAAAAAAGGAAGAAAAGAATATTGTTCCTCATTAATGGAGAAAAGCATGCAATGCTTTGTAAAAAAAAGAGTGAAAATTGAAAATTTTTGATAAAGATTTTATAATTTTTCTCTGTCACAACCGATTCATATGTTAATATGAAAAACCGTGGGGATGAATGGGGTATTTATTCTGAGAATCATTGAAGAAAATGCGAAAAAATAAGGTTCAAGCACGTACTAATTGCTTGATGCTTGTAATAAATTCACAATTCACGAGTAGACTTGAAATTCGGAATTTCCTATTGGGGAAATTGTGATTTTCAACACCAACAAATTTTCAGCACATATATTTGAAAATCGAGGGTAAATTAACCTCTTTCATAGTTAGCTTGCGGATTAATTATTGACTATATTGATATTAATATATATTGGTACTAAATATATTGTCATACATGGATTGGGCATATATTTTGATGTATTGATAAATTATCTCTCATTCTGTATAATGAGACATAAAAGAATTAATAAACAAAGCTTCTCTCATATCGGAGATCATTGTCAAGTGAGCTCAGCTGGGTTTATTTATTATCAGAATTAGCTATCTGACCAAGTCAATCACGCATGTAAAACCAAAACTTCAGTTAAACAAAAAAATTCTATGCCTTAATAATAATTTAGAATTTCAAGGTTTCTCGAAACTTCTTGATAAATATTTAGTAGGCACATGTAAAGAACACCTCTTGGCCATTTTCATTATGAATTTTCGTAATAATTTTCTTTGGATAAAATAAGTTAGCTACTAACAGCAACTTATATCTAAAGTTTTCATGCTGAGCATTTTTAGCAATCTTTTAAATTGTGTACACACGATCTTGCAAAATGGATTGACCTTACAATTAGGATTGGTCATTAATATACTCCACTTTAACGGATTCCCAAAAACGTCAAAACGGTTTTTCCTTGAAGCTATTAAAAATCAAAAATTACGCGCAGATGTTGATCTCGTTATAGCAAGAGCGCAGTCTGAAACTAAAATTTTGTGACAAATCGTCTTTAGTTCTCATTTACTCTTAGAATAAATATAATTCATGTATTTTCTCAATAAAAAAATCACATGAGAATTTTTTCCCCTGTTAATCGAATGCTTTTTTTGTTTAGAACAAACAAGATTTTATTAATGAGATTGCTATACTTGATTCATAAAAGCTAAGACCATCTTTCTGGATGGCTTAAGCATCAATAAAAGTTCACACGAAAAACTTTAATTAGTAAGGGTATACTATAGATTTGTGTGGTTTTTCCATTAAAAACTAAATCGTATCATATTTCTTTTACGTTAATCCGTATAATTATCTTAACCGAGTTAGTTTGAATGCGAGGAAATTCTATTTAGGCTGCATAAAATTTAAAATTTTCGTAAAAACAGGTAAACCCTCTAAAAAAGGTAAATAATAGATTAGATAATGGGCCAGCACCACGGAAATTCTTAAGTTGTTAATAATGGATAGTATAAAAAAGTCAAATAATGATATTTGTAAACAAATATCGGTAATAGGCGTTGCGCAATTAAGGTTCATTGATCATGAATAATTTACCTATCATTTTTTGGATTGTATTTTTCCTGTGTTTTTCCTGTAGCAGTGCAAGTTCGGTAATGCAGGGATAAAATGGTTATCTAAATTAGTGGAGGTGCGCGGACCACCAGTTAGAAGTAAAAAAAAAAATTTTCTTGTATGCACGGACGGTTCACATTGTCATTTTTTAACGTGGATTTGTAATTTTTGTAATACAATAAATTTATTTCCGAAATTAACGCTTCTTTTAATCACCATATTAATACATTACTTCAAATTAGATATGCTGCTCAAAGAAACTTATCCCGCGGTGATAAATATCCAAAAAAGTTACGCCATAGATGAAAAGCAAAAAATACATCAAAGTCAAAAACCAAAGGTATGAAGATAGTCAGTTTACATAATACATTATAATCTCGCAAAAGTGTACTTGAAAAGGCAAATTTAAACAGTTTTATGGTTCGTAAATGATTTTTACGACTGTTAAACATACACTGTTTTAAGTTATTCCGACTATTATCTAATTTAATTGGTCATGTATTTTTGATATTACATTGAAAAATTGTCTGCAATTCATACCACCTTATTGAATTTGTAAGTAATAATTAATTCTTTAGAAATATTAGACAAAGATAACATGTAGGATTTGATTATAATCCGATAAGCCAGCAAATACATATGTTTGTAATTAAATACCTTTCTCGGAATATACTGAAAAAACAGAAATTCTCTTGCTCTACGTACTACATGTAGCGGTTTATTTCCTTATTTATTTTTTTATCGTATCCTTATTAGTATCATTTGTTTGAAATTTGAAATTATTTTAAGATGTGTCGTTTTAATTATCTTGGTTTAAGAATGTGTTTTGATTGGTTGTAGTAGATGAGACATACGACATTAATTATCGTATGTAGCCAATTCATTATTTAAAAAATCATTACTATTCTTTTATGCAGTTATGCAGGAATTAAATATCTTGTTATTTAGTGTATACGATCATAAATTTCTTAATCATAAATCCTAGTTTGTTGTATTAACCATACTGATAGGGTGTGTTCATTTATTTTGAGTTTTAATTATTTTCGGGAAAAGCTTTCTTTTGATTGAGCTCATTTTGCTAGAGATTTATGATTTTTGTTTTTGCGTTTCTATTATTTACCACGTATCAGTAACGGTAATTCTCGCTAAAGCGATCCTGTGAAGCAAATCCTTATTGGTAGTACATGTACAACTACTCGTTACCCACGTCAAATCCGATACGGCATTCCGACGGTCTGTTTATTTTACCGTGTCCCGATGCACGAAAATTGGTAGTAGATTACAGTAATAGACCTCAAACATGAAGATCTCTGCGCGAGATTATACATGTAATTGGTACATAATTATTTATCATCCACGGGATGGATTGAAATCGTTCAACTATAGCTAATTATAATCAGCAATTGGCATAGTTATGTTACATAACTAATGCTCCATCAAACAATGCCTGGGGAAATATTCCTCGGTGCTATTTCAGTCCTTATTAATCCGAAGCCCGTATTCATCACATTTAAACTTTATTAAAAATAAGGCAAATTTAAAGTATTAATCCTGGTAATATAATAATTTATTGAACGTTATCAATCTAAAATACAGCCTTTTATATTGCTGATAAATTTTTTGACGAATTTATTTGAAAGATAAAAAGGTTTGGACCTCATTTGTAGTTAATTGGCTAGAAATAATTACATTGATCCGATGTACATGTATAAATGCCACCATTCGATTCGTCTAGTCAAATAAATTAAATGATAAAATTTATTTTTGAATTGAATCATTAAACGCCAAGATATTCTATTTGCGAAGCAATTAACTTTTTCTAGCATTAAAACCAATTTTTTCATTGGCACCAAATCATTTTTTCGTAATTTTTCATTGAAAATTGAGCGACAAAAAAACTATTGTTGATACAATATTCATCACTAGAGAAAGGGTGCCGCCCATAATCCCAACGTCCAAAATCCCGAATGCCCAAAAATCAAAAATGCCAACATATCCAATACCTTAAAAAATATCGCATACCAAAAATAGTAAGGTATATTAGTACAAATTTCACCCTTTACAATCGTTATTATAGTGATAAACATATTTTGGGATTTTGGACATTCGGGGTGTTGACATTTCGGCGTCGGGATTTTGGCGTTCAGCCCATATTCTAGTTCTAACATCACGACGATTCATCATAAATTCAATCAGAATATAAAGTCCCAACGTGACAATATACACAATTTAAATATCGTTCATCGTCGTTACATTGGTCGAGGTTGTTAGTGAGATAAAGATAAAGCGAAAAATGCAGTAAGAAAAAGAGATAAAAAAGCAATTTGATGCATCCAGCTTAAAGTCATTTATTTTTATTGATCTAATGGTGTTTTCACTCACTTCGAAAAGAAGTCAATAAGAGTGAAACAATATTTATTTGTTGTTTAAAAATATCGAAGGCTATAAGAATTCAATGAATATACGATTATGGAATTTGTGATTTAATAGAAAATCGTTGCTTCAGTGGCACAAATATGCATAGAATAACGTGCCTTTTTAAGCTTCAATTATTGAGTTTGGCGTTTCTGTTTAAATACATGCAGAATGAAAATGATATTTTTTTGAATTTCCCTGTATAAAAATGACATGACGATAAAATCTGATTTGTGCATGTAATTTGATTTTACCATTTATAAATATGAAGATAAGCATTTTTGGATGTTGCACAACATTTTGTATGTGAAATGCGAATAACCAATAGATTTGAACAATTTCTTTTGCATAACGATACCATGTGACAAACATAGATATATATATATATTATAACATTGCAAAAGTTAAATTTTTATCACCTTTCTTACTTTTGTTGTCATTTTCTTCAAAACCCTTACACCCTTTCGATATTACGAATCCGCTCACAAGAGTCCAACTCTTATTACATTCTTTCTTTGATTTAAAATTTCTTCAATAATTGTCATCAACTGTTTAAAATTCATTGAATGGGCAAAAAAATATCATTAAAAGATATGTTGCCCTCTATCCTCCGAAATGAAGATAAAAACCACAAAGATAAGATTGATAATTGGTCAGATAATCCACAAATGCTTCCTGGTCCTTCACCATTACCGTTCATCGGTAATCTACATCAAATACACGACCCGATGCATGAAACATTCAATCAAATGTCTACTAAGTATGGACCTATTTTCAAAATTAGAATGGGTTCTCAAGTGTATGCTATTATCAATGATGACAAGATTGTTGACGATTTAGTAATTCGGGGAGGTGTGATTTATTCTTCGAGCTCTGTGAGTTTAAATTTCCCTTTTGTTATTTTCGGAAATTTAGTTTTCGCGATTAAATACTAATAGTGTTTTATCTAGTCACATTACATTCCAAGGGAAATTTCATTAAAAGATGCTGAAATTGCACCAGTAAGTCATCTCATTTTTTTTAATTCGTCATCAAATCTTGAATGTACCAATTTATCGATACAATATAATTCATAGTATGGAACATATTGGAGAACAATGCGTTCATTAACACGAAGAGCAATAACACGATACGTTGTTAATACACATTATCAAAACATCATACATCGTGAAGTTCAAGACTTTATGTGTCGATTATACCAAACTTCAAGCAAACCCACCGATCCAACCTATGATTTACGACTTTGTATTTTAAAAATTCTCGTCACGATAACATACGGAAGCAGAGCAGAATTAACGGCGCCAACGTTTAAAAGGTTCTATAATGCATTAGCAGAATCTTATGCGATAGATACTAATAGAAAAATAACCGGCGCAGCTCCCTGGTTATCAAGAACACCGTCCGTTAACAAACATAAATCACGTGAATTGAAAGTAAGAAAACGGTTAGCTGATACTGCTAAAGAATTGGTTACTGATTTAAACCACCGCGTTACGACGGAAACAGAACGACGAAATTGCTTTGCTGTTCATATTTTGAGGTCAATAAGAAAAAATAATGATAACAGTATACGCGATATACGCGACAAAAAAAAGAATGGAAAATTGAATTTCAAATTACCGACAATCGAAGAAGGAATTGCACAACAACTTCATGAAGAAAATGATCATCAGACATTTGATGAATACGATTCGTTGCACTTAATTGCGATGTTTGTGTTTGGAGGAACTGGTGCCACGGCATGTCAACAGAGATGGATATTTGCTCAACTTTCTTATCTTCCCAGAGTACAGTATAAAATTCAACGTGAACTTTATAATTTAGTAGGACAAGGACACTATCCAAGTCCAAAAGATTATGCAAGATTACCATACCTACGTGCTGTTATAAGGGAATGTCTTCGATTTAGGTAATTATTAATTGTCAAATACGTATTTGGAAATAAATCATTGTTTTATTGATCACACTTATGTCAAATATAAAGACCTTTAGGTTACTTTACAGTTCCTCATGCGACAACAGTCGACGATGTCTATAGGGGATATCATATTCCTGCAAAAAGCACAATGCTAGTCAACACTAGTCAACTACATTTCAGTTCAACAATATGGGATAGACCTAAAAGATTTATTCCGGAACGATTTCTGGACACAGATGGTCAACTAAAACAATTCAACAATGACTGGGAAGATCCTTGGATCTGGTGTAAAGGTCCACAAGGGTGTATTGGACAAGAGTTGGCAGAACGAATGCTGTGTACAATTGTCGCATACACCCTCACTTATTTCACAATTCAACGGGAAATCGATCCAAAAACAAGACAACCATTCGAATTGAATATGAGAGGCGAAGCATCTGGTCTCGATTTAAGTGCTCCTTCTAATTTTAAACTGAAATTTGTACCAAGAGATGGGATTAAAATTAATAAGTTGTTGCGAGTTAATTTTCGGTAATCGTATCCATTTCCAAAGATTTATACACTCCCACTCTTTACTTTTCAATAGTATCATCATCACCATCATGTATTATTAACATTCTCTATTACATTACAATAAACAGTCTTTGTAAATGGTCATTTTGGTTTTCAAATGCGGTTTAAATATAAATTAACTAAACTAACATCTTTTTCTGATGCGGTTAGTGCAACCCCTTAAATGATTTTGCTTTGCAGATAGCTGTGCTGTATGATTAATATCAACCGCCACCGTTATTGTTTAATCTTAATTTTCAAATAATAACGATAATTACTGACTCACCCCCCTAAAAAGATAAATAATTGATCCATTATCAAATATTTTCAAATTATTTAACGTTAACTTTGACAAACACATACCATTCAAAAACAATGAACCAAGAATCATTACGTTCATTCCACTCACAGCAACATCATCAGCTTGAGACGACTCGATTGTTAGAAGAAGCAATACAACAAACGCAACGACGTCAAAAATTAAAGCCTTTTTTAATTCAAACGTTTTTGGTGACGATGATTTGCTTGTTAATGTATGGTATTATTCGAGGTAAAATTTATAAAATATATTTATTATTTTAACCTATCATTATTGACAGTTACATGTAATATCTTTATTATTATTATAGGTTTTGTGGCGTTACTTCATAAAGGATTTTATTCGAAAGAATAATAATTATCCATTTGAAGAGAAATTGTTATTTAACACAATGATAGAGTTTCTTTAACTACCAGTGCGTGATCAAACTCGTATTTACCTTATCGTTATTATATTCGTCACGCTAATTAGTTGCGATTCATTTATTAAAAGCTGAAAAAATTTGAATTATTGACGCAGTAACGATCAGAGGTTAAATACTGGTGTGATTATATTAAAATAATTACTTGCCCCGATATTATAGAACAAAAAGGAAATCTAATAAACCTATCGATTTTCGTATACAATTTCGTTTTCGAGTATTCCATTTCGTGACATGATAACTTGGCGGATTTGTGCCAAAATATCACTATTTAAATTCGTCTTAACAAGGAGAATCAAATTTCGTTATTTTTAACTCAAATCCAACAATCGGATGTCGAGTCATCGTATGCACGAAAATTGGTAGGTTTGCCTTACAGATGCGATTTTTCAAAGGACCATAATACTCGTACGAAAATTAAAAATGAATTTATTTTCTATAGAATGCCCTAAAGATGGGCTTCTCAACCGTTGCAACATTGTGATAAACATGTTACCATCTTATGAATTTTGAGTCACAATGTTGTGATAAATAGAGCATTGCCAGATATTTGTTATGGATTGTATGTGATAAAAAATTTCTGGTGATTTTCTACTTTCATTATAAGTTATTTCATTTATGATCTATTTGAAACTTAACATCTTGAGATTTAGTAATGAGAATTGAGTATAAGACACACAATTTGATTCATTAGTATTAAAATCAGATATGCTTTATGCTTGAATTCTGCCACTAGATTTCAAGATATTAAGTTTCAAAGAGATTATATATCTATACATAGTCTCTTTAAAGTTTAATATCTTGAAATTGAGTAATAAAAATCAAAATATAAAGTTACTATTCAATTCATTAGAATTTATATATAATATATATTCAATTTTTATTACTGGATTTCAAATATTAAGTTACAAAGATATTATATATGTAATTTTGATTTATTTAATATATAATTTTATGTATAGCCTTTTTAAAACTCAATATCTTAAGACTTAATAGCAGAAATCAAGTCAAAATATATTATTTGATTTTTTAAATTCTAATAAATTAAATAATAAATTTTAATTCAATTTTATTACTGGAATTTGAAATATATAAGAAGTTTTAAATGAATTATTCAGAATAAAAATTATATAAATTAATATTTATATGGATATTATATAAAATATTATTATTATATATTTATAAATATATAATAATATTAAAAAATAATATAAAAAATATTAATATTTTATTAAATTATAACTTATATTTAATAAATAATATTAATTATTATTATTATATATAGTAATTATCATAATTATAAAATTAAAAAATTGATTTTAGTTAAAAATTAAAATTTTCTTTCTATATTAAACTTTATAATTTTATTAGAAATAATTTTTATTTTTAAATTAAATTAAAGTTTATAGTTTAATATATATTTTTTCAGATTTTTTAGATCTTTTCTAAAAAAAGTTCTAATTATAAAGTTAATACAAATATTTTTACTAATTAAAAATGTAATTTAATTAATAAAAATTTTTATATTAACTTTATAATTAGAATAACTCTTTCAGAAAAATCTGAAAAAATATATATTAAATTATAACTTATAAACTTTATTTTAATATAAAAATAAAAATTATTTCTTAATAAACTTATATAAGAGAAAATTTTAATTTTTATTATATTTAATTAATAAAATTAATTCTCTAATTTCATAATTATAAAAGTTACTTATATGTAAATTTATTTTTTATAAATATATAAAATAAAATTTTTGATTCTTTTATTTATAAAGAATTAATTATTTTTTTCTTATTTTGAAAAGTTTAATTTTTTTAATATTTATAGATTAATATAAAAAGATTTATATTTTAAATAAATATTAATAAATTATTTTTTTAAAATAAAATTTTAATTCTATCTTATTTAATTAAGTTATTATATATTAAAATTTATTTAAATATTATTAATAAAATTTTTTTTTATAAAAGATATATAAAAATTTTTATTAATAATAACTTTTTTCAATTATTATTTCTTAAATTTTACTATATAAAATTCAATTAAAATTAATATAAAAATTATATAATAAATAATTTAATTATTTAACTTTGAATTTTAATATCTTTATAATTACTAATTTAATTTTTATGAAATTTAAAATATATATTTATCAAATCTAGAATAATTTACTTATATAATTTTTATGAAATTTAAAATATATATTTATTAAATCTAGAATAATCTACTTATATAATTTTAAATTTTAATATTATAATTTAATATTAATAAAATTTAAATATTATTTTTTTAAAAAATAATTTTATTTTAGTTTTTTTTAGTAAAGTAATATTTTATTTATTATTAAATTAAAGTATTAATAGAATAATTAAAATAGTATAAAAAGTTAATTTAAATTATTTTTTATTTAATATAAAAAATTATAAAAATTAATTAAAATTTGAATGATTTTATTTAAAGTAATTATTAATTTTTATATTAAAATATAAATCTTTTTATATTAATTCATTTTACACTTAAAAAAATTGAAATATTAAAAGAATAACTTTATTATAAATAATATTTTTATTTAAATAAATTTATTTTTTATTAATATAATTAATAATAATTATTTATAGTGATGACCAAAAGTAATGACTCAGAGACTAAATTTACTAATAAAACATAGTGAAAATTAAAATTTTCTCTCTATATAAAAATTTATGATTTTAATAAGAAATAATTTTTATTTTTATATTAAA
>CAJVPS010001224.1:0-16695 GCA_910591765.1 Ambispora leptoticha | reverse complement strand
AAGAAGTGATCAAGAAGAATAATTAAGTTTGATAGAAGTAATTACTACTGAGTTAAGAGTAGTTAATTAGTATTTTTTTTTAATAAACACACATATTTTATCTTATATCTTATCTTATTTCTTCTTGCTCTATTGAGAGAGTATTTTGGTCAAAAGTAAATTTACATATATTATCTTATTGAAAAGATAATCATATTTTTATTATAAATAAAACACATATAAATTATCTTATTGAGAAGATAATCATATCTTATTAGAAATAAATCTTATACACGTTACCTTATTAAAAGAATAGTTAGTTGTATAATCTCTTGAAATTATAAAAGTTAATAACTGCCATAAATACAGTTACTATTATCATTTTAAAATAATTACATACGCATAATCTTAAATTAGTAACAATATCCATCTTCATCTATAATGTGATCTAATATTATGCAATTGGAATGTTTTTCTAGTATGCTTTTTATCATATTGCCTTTTTCTGTTTCAAAAGCTTTTTCTCTTTTTGTGATTACTGATACTATTTATTAGGTTTATTCTTTTTTTATTTCAAATTTATATGCTTTGCAATATTATTTGTGTCATATGTTGATTTGTTCTTTCCACTATGTTATGCAATCATCAGAGCTCTATTCTGAAAGATTGATTATGTCTTTTGAAAAAATTGAGGACCATTTTTGATGTAGGTTACAAATTTGTAATTTGTTGGTTATATCAATATTTTGTTTACTAATTTGTTTAATATTGTGTATGATTTTTTTTGCTTTAAACAGATTTGACTCTTTTTTGATGTGCAAATTTGTGGCTTCTAATTTTTTGGTGAGTAATATTTTTGCTGATTCTAATATTATATTTTTGAGGATGTTCTAGTAAGCGTTGATATCTACTTTAAATAAGGGATTTGTAGAGGTGAGTTTGATGAAGTTTTGATGGATATTGGTCTTGTATGTTTCCCAATCTATTTCAATTATTTTTTTGATATTGATTGTTTTATGAAAATATTTTTTATATTTGCATTTTTGGTATTGTGTTCTTATTAAGATTTGATTGATATCAAGATTTATACCGATTGGTATGTAATCAGAAAAACTATCTATTGATTATATTGTTATAGAAGTGGAATGTGCAGCCATTAATAGATCGATGAAAATATAATCTAGGATTCTAGTTATATTGTTTTATTATCAAGTGTGAGGAACCGTTAAAGCATTGTACCCACGTGACATATGTGGCTGGTATCCATTTCAAATAGCAATCTGCTACTATAGTCAGAGATCTCAAGTATACAATATGTAATATAAATCAAAATGTGTAATACTGTATGTAACAGTAATATATAAAGTATGATAAACATCAAACAACCTTTTTGACTCATCCATATCTACAAAATTACTAATATCTTGAGAATATTGTTATGCAACATTAGTTAGGAGCTGTTTCTTTTAATGCTGCTGATGGCATGTTCTTGGTAGTTAGAATTACAAAGTAATAAGCATAATGTTAAACAAAGTAGGACTTTTTTTTACTTTATTTTATCACTAATATCATAATGTTGAACAAAGTGATTTTTTTTTACTTTTTTTATTTATCACTAACATTATTCACTTATAATTAAATGGTGCAATGGCAACTAGTAATGAGAAATAGCTACTTGATAACAGAGAGATCAAGGAATAGTGAGCTTTTTTTACTTTTTATTATTATTTACTAATATTATAAATGACGTGGCAATTAGTAATAAGGAATGGTCTCTTAAAGTGAAGAAATCAAGGAATAGTATGTTAGTAATTAAAAGTGAAGGGATCAAGAGATGGTAAGTTGATTGATAGTGTTTGCTTGATCATTTTTATAGTTTGATAGTAATTTTTCTTTTGAGTAATTCGCAACTTCAAATAAAAAGTGCAGTCTCTCAAATATTATATTTGGACTCTGTTTAAAAATCTAACAGTGACTCCTAGAAAAATCCATTTTTTGCTTCAAGTACCTGAAAAAAAATTATTTAAAATTATTGATATTATACTCAAATAATTAAACAAATTAATGTATTATTATTCATTTAAAAATTACTTAAATTATTATACTTAAATAATAATTATGGAAATTAATATATTATTTTAAAAAAATCACTTAATATTATTTTGCGTAAATAATAAAAATATAAATTAATTTAAAATTGATTCCAAACTAATTTTCAATTTTTTCATAAATAAAATTATTTGTTCAATATTTCCCCTCTCCTCAACTTGCCAATATGCATCTCTTATTCTTTCCATCAATTTATTTACAGTCTGTTATCAATCTTCAGCAGCTCTCTCATATTCAGTTTTGTCAGATGTCACTATCTCTTCCAAGTCATGATACTTATATATCTCAAATTCACGCTCTTCAAACATTTGCTAGAAATCTTCTCAAGTACCAGTTGTTAATAATTTTCTAGCTCCATACATGTGCTCATGGAAGATAATGTTGATAGGGCAAGTGATACTTACGGAAGAATAGGCAATAATATTCAAGTAATATTAGACCAGACATCACTTTGCCATGTTCTATTCTCTTTTTGATAGCACAGATCTCACTAATAATTATTTGTTAGATTGGAAAAGGAAACTTGTGAATTTCATCAAGAATTTCACAGTCAATATCATCAACAGAAATCTTCATAGTATGAAATCTAAAGGTGATATATTCAGAATCTGAATGCTTCTTTTTATCAAGTAAAATAATGTGATGATATGCGCCTAATAAAAATCATTAGAATTATTAGAATTAGTGATAAATAACATGTAAACATCAGAGTATAAAAAAATTATACCCTACCAACTAGATCATGATGCGGAGAGGTTCTTTGTTTCAATTCGCTATGATAGGACTTCAAGATATTTGTTAAAGTTACCTGTAAAAGAAGAGAAGAGTATTGATAGGTCCAAAGAGCCCACTGGTGTGTATTTTGCGCATAGTTTCTTAGGATGTACTGCTAAACAATAGGAACCAGACAATTATTAATCACTTGTTGGATAGACTTCTCGTAAGCAATTTTTGTTAATTTATGCATCACTTGATTCATTTTGTCTCATATTTTTACATGATAGATCTTGCCCATCCAAGTCTGCATATTATGGATAGTGCAAAAGAAAATGTCACACTCTTGCTTACCTTTTTGAATACTCGGAAATATGATTTTGATGCTGTTAACCTCTATATTACTTTGATCTGCAAGGAAGTACTGAGACTTCCAGCAGCGAGCAAGTTGTCAAATTATTATTAAGGCTTCTGCTACCATATTATTAGTTTTATTGCTTACAAAAAAATGTTCTCCCACATCCCAACACCCATATCCATCATGAATATACAGTGTAAATAAATACTAATCATATTTGTTGATTTTATGGGTTGAATCAATGAGTGTTAGTCACCCATATTTTTGAAGCTTTTGAAGTTGATCCAGATTTGTAAAGACAAAGCCTTGAGTAAACTGTTGAATGATTTGATAACATTCAATTAAATATTTTTTATTTGCTAGTAAAGAAATCCTTCATTTATATTGGACTCTAGATTAATGTTACTAATAAAATAGAAGAATTAATTTTGATTAGTCTTATATTTTATATTAGCAACCTCTGTTCATCTTAGTTCTTCAACACTAGAATTGAGATCCAATTTTTCAGTTGCATATTCTTTAATAATGCGCATAATTTCTGGTGATGAATAATTCTTAATAGCTTCATTTTCAACTAAGGTACAAATAGCCTGTGATCATTTTAGTCTTTTACTATCTTCTAAAATATATGTATGGTCAGAAGAATCATGATATCATTCAACCCATATTTTTTGTTCAGCAACAAATTGAGTCACTTTGATTTTTGTGAAGCACAAATTTGCTGGCCAGATTATTGATTTTTGACATTTCTCGCTTGATATTTCTTCTTTTTGAGTGCTTGATTGCTTATATTTGTTGAAATGACAAATATAAGTCTTCCACAAATTACCATTAATATGGTATTTGTAGTTGAATATAGTCCATATATTTGTAACCAGAGGCTATCACTTGTTATTAAACTCAGGCAGTGGAATTTTGAGTGGTTGATTAATATTAAAGAGAATAATATGCTTTTGATCAGGTATTAAAGTTATGAAGTCTATTTCAAGTTCATTATAAAGTAATTGAATGTATTTTTAGTTTTTGAAGAATGTGTTTTTGATTTTTTATATATGCATTATTGGCACGTGTTCAAATTATAACATATCAAAAATAAAAAATACCAAAAAATAGAAGTGAATAAACAATTATATAGTGAATAAGAAATAAAATGGAGAATTGAACAACAAGAAAGAAATTTGTAAGTGAATAATGTTAGTGATAAATAAAAAAAGTAAAAAAAAAATTACTTTGTTTAATATTATGATATTAGTGATAAAATAAAGTAAAAAAAAGCTCCACTTTGTTTAACATTATGCTTATTACTTTATAATTCTGACTACCAAGAACATGCCATCAGCAGCATTAAAAGAAATAGCTCCTAACTAACATTGCATAACAATATTCTCAAGATATTAGTAATTTTGTAGGTACAGATGAGTCAAAAAGGTTATTTGATATTTATCATACTTTATATTTACCATTACATACAGTATTGCATACTCTGATTTATATTATATATTGCATACTCGGAATCTCTGACTATAGCAGCAGATTACTATTTGAAATGGATACCAGTCACATATGTCATGTAGGTATAATGCTTTAACAGTTCCCCAAGTGTGTGTGACTGTATGTGTATATATATTTGTATCATGTATGTTAATGAGTCCATGTCTAATGATATTGTTGATTATTGGATATTTGGACTGATTATCCTTATAAAAAATTACGTCTTCATTGAAATCTTCAGCAATTATAATTGGTTTATTTTTTGTTATGACTTTTGTGATATAGTTGATTATTTGCTGTTTAATGATGAATGTTGCCTGGTTTATTGATGCTGGGTTATAACAATTAATAATGTATAGTATTTTTTTTCCTTTGAATTTTAATGTTAGATATAATAGTCTGCCTTCAAATTTGTTGATTTTTTTAACGTGTCTGATCCATTTATTTTTCATTATCATTGCTATGTCTTGTCCAAGTGTGTGTGTAGTTGTTGATTCATAAAATGCAGTAAATGATTTGTGTTCTAGGTTGAATTTGGATTCTTGATTTTTTCTGAGTTTGGTTTCTGTAAGAAAGATATAATCGAAGTCATTTTCATAAATCCAGTCATTAAAAGTATATAGCTTGCTTGTATCATTTATGCCTTGAACATTTATTGTACAAATTTTCTAATAGTTGTGATTGTTATTATTCCTGTGATAGTTATTTGTGTTTGATATTATTTGTGATACTATTTGCTATTGCCGCAAAACTTGTTTAATCTCATTGTTGTGTGTTATCATTATCTAATGTAATTGTTTCTGTTTCTATTGTTTGTGATGTTTAAATAGCTTTGGCTAAAGTGTTAATTGATTCTTTGAAATGGATGAATAGATTCAGTATTGAATTGATGCAGTTGTTAAGGATCTTAAATTCTTGCAAGTATTTATTATTGTTGATTTGTTGTTGTTGAATTTATTTTTCTGATATTAGAGTTGCAATTTGAATATTTATTTTTCCTGCCAAATAGTTGATCATTTTTATTGCATTGTCTTAGTTCATTTTATTCATTTTATTGGTGATTGAATTTTTTCTTTGCTTGTTTTTGGTTATCTTGTTTTTGATTTATGCTGATTTTTGTGATATTTGCGAAGGTGCAGTTTTTAGAGATGAATTTGTTATTGTCTTGGAGTTTGGTTTTTTGAGGATGGGGAAAGCATTTAAATGAAATGGATTGAATCATATTCTATTTGACTTGTTTGCTTGATGTTTTGTTTTTTTCCTGGCAGTTTACAATAAGATGATCTGCCTGATGGCAGAATGTGCATGTTTTGTAATTGGTTATTGTCCAAACTAAATTGTGATTGCGAAGTGAATATTTGGTTGATATTGCTATTTCTCCATTATCGCTAGAGTCAAAGGAAATGAATGCAATTCCCATTTGGTTGTATTTGTTTCTGATACGTGGAATAAAGCAGATTTTTGCTTTGATTTTATCAAGCAGTTATTTTAATTTATATGCTATACATCCTGGTGGAAGATTTATTAGTTTGCTAACAAATTAATTATGATATTCTTTGATTTTAAGAAAGTTGTTTTTTGAATATACTCTGCAGCTATCTTTTTTGATTGTTATTGTCCAGATATTTTGTATGTCAAGTTGTTTGTCTGTTTCTTCAAAGTTGACATATACTGTTTGCCATCCAGCTTTTTCACGTATTGATACAGATTTGACTTTTTCTATAGTAGAAGCTGCATTATTAATGTTTGCAATAGTTGTGCCAAGGGGGATGTCATGAATGATGATGCCAGAGGGTGTAATTTTGATTGTGGGTGGTTGAGCTGAATTGTGTTGAATTGCTTGGATTTCAAAAGTATCTTTCAAATATTGGATTGCGTTATTGTGATTAGATTCTGTGTTAAATTCTATTTTGTATTGATTGTAGTACTTGAAATTAGGTTATTGGATTCTGATGTATCCTGTTTGATTGCAAAGATTTTTGTAGATTCATGCTTTTTTTCTTGTAATTTTTTTGGTATAATCTGTTTACTCGTGATTGTGAATGCATATTTTTTTGCACTGCTAATAATATTTCAGTCTTGGTTATTATTTTCATTATTGTCATCTTTGATGAGGTTAATGCTAGATTCAGACATTGCATCACTTCTGTCATCAAACATGTCTTCTGTCCAGTCATATTTATTTTGTTGTTATTTATTTTCTGTGTTTTCAATATTTTTATTTTTCATGTTTTCTGTATTTTTATTTTTTTTTGTATCTATGTTATGAGCGATTATTAGTTTTCTTTTTGAGGAGAGATTTTTTGGTGGAGTAGGTGATGTGTGAAGAAGTTTTATTCTTTGTTAAAAGATTCTTTCAGATGGATTTTCTGGTATCTTTGGGTGATTTTCTTCAATGTTATGATTATTTGAAGAAAAGAAGTCTTTTTTATTGTTATTGTTGGCTTTGGTGAATGAGTTTTGGTTGGTATTCTCTATTATTTTTTTGTTGTTTTCTTTATTAATTATTTCCAATGTATTTTAGTCTGTTTTGACCAAACTGTGATTTTTTTGGCCAGATTTTTTTGTGTTTGTGCATTCTTCTGACAGTTTGAGTGCTTTTGATATGTTTTTATTTAAGAAAAAATGGTCTGGTATTGCTGAAAAAAAACTTTTTCTCTTTCTTTAATTGATTCAGTTTCTAAAGTAACTGGTAAGTTAATTACTATTTATCATTATTTTATCAAGACTTAATACAGTTAGTAATAATAACCTAGTTTTTCAATTTTTTTATTTTGATTTAAAGATTGCCATTGATTAAGTTCCTTCTTGCTTTTGGCTTATTACACAGGTAAGTTTCTTAACTATAATTTTCAGAATATAATTACTCAAGATATATTTGTTACTTTAACTTTTATCTTTCTAATATCACTTGAAGAAGAAGAAATGAGTAGAGATAAGAAGAATAAAATCTTATCTTCATCAACTACTGATAATAAATTTGAAGATTTGATGCATAAGATTGGAGCACCTGCTGTAGCTCTAGAAAGATCAAAGAAAGCCAATTACGTCAAAATTGTAAAATTCTATGATGATACTCAAGATCTAATTGGTTGACTTCAAGACTTTGAAAATACCTGTGTTGTTAATGACATTAGTAATAACAGAAAAATCCAGATAGTAGAAGCTTATCTGAAAGATTCAGTTATCACATGGTATACTAATGAAGAAAATATTAATAGAAAATGAGAAAGAAAATCAACAAACTCAACAAATGCCTATAGACACTATGTATATAAATAGGCTTATTAATAATTAATCTTGCAAGATAATAATTGATAGTGATGCTGTAAGTAATATAGTCATTCAATAATTCTTAAAGAAAATAGACTGGAAAATTCAAAAATCTAGTACAATAAATCTAATTGGTATTAATAATCAAAAAGAAAAAGTACTTGGAAAAGTAATTGACTTACCAGTTACTTTAGAAACTGAATCAATCAAGATCAAAGTATTAGTAACTGTAAATGGTGATTATGATCTTGTACTAGGAAATAATTAGGCTCATACTTATAAAGCAGTTATAAGTTAGATCAAAGGTCTATTACAATTTGAAAATCAGAAGAAACAAATTGAAATACCTATTGCATGTTTAGAAAAGTACCATAAAACTGAAGAAGAAAATGATTTATATAATATTGATGAAGAAGTAGTAGAACTTAAAGTCTTTGATAATAATGATAAAGAAAAAATATCAGAACACGCTCATAAAACAGATGCTGACTTTGATCTAAGATATCCAGAACCAAAAGAACTTGTTATCTCATCACAAGAAAATATAATGATAGACTTATATATTGTAATTGAAGTATCAAAAGGAATATTTTGTCAACTTACTTCAAGATCTTCTTTAGCACGTAAAGAAATAGAAGTAAAAACTAATACTATAAATGCTGGATATACTGGAAATATTGAAGTATTAATTTATAATAATTCTAGTCAGCCATATATTATATAACCTGATAAGAAGATAGCACAAGTAATATTCTTACTGCTAATAAAGATCTCAAAAATTCAACTAGTATTAACTCATGAAGAACTTGGAAATTCAGAAAAAAATCAACAGAATTTTGATTCAACTGGTAGATTTAAAGAAAGAAAGCCTTTAACAAAAGAAGACAATAAAGATAAATATGAAGAAGATGATGGTATTGATCAACCACTTCTAAATATTCAAGAAAGTCTAGATAAATAAACAAAAGCATTAGACTTACAAGTAAAAGAATATTATACTTAACTGGATAAAGAAAAGTTCTTTCACTCAACATTTGAAGAATTAAAGAGAAATGAAGTTACTAGTTTAGATAAATATCCTTATACTAATAATTACTTATCAACTAAATGCTATAAATGTAATAAAGATAACTGGTATTATAAGCAGATAAAACTGATATCAGAATCGCTCTATCAAGTTAATAAAGAAGAAAACTCTAATAAGAATGATCTAATACTAGAAATTAAAAGAGTTACTAAATGAATATCAAGATCTTTTAGATAAAAAATCTGGAAAAACTATAATTATTCAACATAAAATCAATACAGAAACTGAAGAATCAATAACTCTGAAGACATACTATAGATGTTTACCTATTGAAAAAGAATTCATAGAAAAAGAAATTGAAAGGATACTTCAATAAAATATTATTTTACTATCAGACAGTTCATGATCTGCATCTGTAGTAGTGATTAAGAAAAAGAATGGCAAATATAGATTTTGTGTAAATTATTACTAACTAAATAAAATTACAAAAAGAGATCAATTTCCTCTACCTAGAATTGATGACCTACTTGACACATTTGGCAAAGCAAAATACTTCTCAACACTTGATCTAGCCTCTAAATATTGGCAGATAGAAGTAAAGTCAGAAGATAGTCTTTATCACTACCAATAGTCTATATGAATTTAATGTAATGACTTTTGAATTAAATAATACACCAGCTACTTTTCAGTACTTAATGAACAAAATATTTAAGCCTTATCTTGGATAATTTGTAGTTATTTATCTTGATAACACTAATATCTTCTCAAATATCTTTGAAAAGCATCTTACACATCTGAAACAAGTATTTAACAAGCTTAGAAAAAGTGATCTAAAACTTCAGTCAAGTAAATATTAATTTGACAAAATCACACTCACCTTTCTAGGATATATTATTAGTAAAGATGGTTTGAAGCCTGACCCAGCCAAAATTTCAGTTATAAAATAATTTTCTAGACTGACAAATCTAACTATTTTGAGAGGATTTCTTGGCTTAGCCTCATACTATAGATGCTTTGTAAAAAATTTTGCAAAGATAGTAACATCTTTAAATTAATTAATTAGAAAAGATCAATCTTTTGAATAGTTTATTAAGTATCAAGAAGTATTTAAAGAATTGAAAAATATATTAATTACTATATCTATATTAATCTATCCAGACTTTGAGAAATCTTTCATACTATATACTGACATTTCTAGCTTTGATTTAGGAGCAATTTTGATACAAAAAGATGAAAAAGACAATGAATATGTAATTGCTTATGCTAGTAAAAGAACAAATGACAATGAGAAAAATTATTATGCAACTAAATTAAAATATTTAGCAGTAGTTTGGATAATATAACTATTCAATTCATACTTACATTCTAATATTCCTTTCACTCAGATAACTAATCATAATACTTTGAAGAGTTTTTTTAATAAATCAAAAATTTCTGGAAGACTTGCATGCTGAATTTTGACTCTAGAGAATTATAACTTCAAAATTAAATAACGTAAAGGCTGAATTCATTCTAATATAGATCCTTTATCTAGATATTTTCAATCAGAACTAACTTAAATACAAAAATCAAAAAACAAATTATTAAAAATCACTCAACAACTACTTGATATACTCCTACCTAATATACTCCTACCTGATTATCCAACTTGAATATAATAGAATTACTTGAATATTCATAACTTACTACTTATTTAGATATTCTAGTTATATCAGAAGAAATACCAGAAAAAGATCAATAGAAGTTCAAAAACAAAGCAAAGCTATACTTAGTAAAGAAAGAAATCTTATATAGACATAATAAAAAAGAATCAGAATAATTCTTGAAAGTAATTAAAGTTAATAAAATAAAAGAAGTATTATTTAATAATTATGCAGTAATATATACTGAATATTTTGATATTGAAATAACTTACCATAGAATCACTCAAAATTACTATTGGTCAAAGATGTATTTTGATATTGAAAATTATATAAAGATATGTGATATATATCAACATAAAGGAAAAACCAGAAGAAATAATGTATTATATCCTATAGCAAGTAAAGAATCTTTTGAAAAAATAGGAATAGATCTAATTGGATCACTCATGTCAACAAAAGATAATTATAAGTATATAGTAGTTGCTATAAACTATTATATCAAATGAATACAATCTTAAATAGCTCAGTAGAAGTAATAGTACCATTTCTATATGAAGATATTTTTTATAAACATGGTTTTCCAAAAGAAATAATATCAGATAGAGAAACAACCTTCACTAATGAATTGATAAAAGAATTATTTGAAAAATATCAAGTTAAACACTATCTATCAACACCATATCATCCTCAAACTAATGGGCTTGTAGAAAGACTAAATAGAATATTATATAATACTATTGGAAAATTAATTTAACTACATGAGAAAGAATGGGATATATATGTATCTTTAGTACTTTTTGCTTACAGAATAATGAGACAAAGTTCAACAAAATTTATACCTTTCTATCTTACCTATGATAGACAAGCTATCACGCCATTAGATCTTAAATTAACACCAATTAATAATGAAGAAGATATTACTTCAAATGAATTGGTTAAAAGAGCTTGCAATATTATAAATAAATTGGAATTAGACAGATCTATCACTCAACAAAATGTACAAAAATCTCAATAAAAACAAAAAGAAACTTATTAACAAGCTAAATATTATCAATTTTTCTTTATCAGAGATAAAGTCTTAATGAAGAGAATGGAAACTCAGCATTGGCATCATGAAAAATTTACTCAGAAATGTAAAGAACCATATTATATTCATTAAGTTTTTGATAAAGATGTCTATAAATTAAGAATATTAGATAGTAAAATTCTTAAAAATCTATATAATAGTGATCATCTGAAACTATACCTTGAAAATAATAGATTGGAACCTAGAAGTATTATAAAAAATTAAATGCTTCTAGTTCTGGCAAATCATGAGCCATGACTTTTATCAGCGTAAATAACTAATCAAATAAAAGCAAAACTCTGTTAATTTTATAGTAAATCAAATAATTAACATGTCTGCTCAAAGTCTTAACATCCTATCAGTAGAAGAATATCATCATCTCAAAATTTATCATCCAAAGTATACCACTCATAATCAACTCTTTAGAGTATCACATATTTGCAACTCTAAATATTGGGGTAACTCTTTTCATACTGATCATCAATATTATCAATATCTAGAAGTTGAAAGAATCATTTAACTGAAGATTGATTAGAATAACAATATCAAGATTGCAAATATAGTTTACAAAATTATCATTGTTATTGATGTAGAAATAGAAAAAGAATAAATCATAGAGATTATAAATTATGTTTTATCAATAATAAAGAAGAAAAGTTTATTATTAGAAGAAGATGAAGAAGAGATTACTTATTCATCACAAATTAATTTTCAAAAAGAAGAAAAAGTTTTATCTCTTGATACTAGAAAAGAATGAGAAATTTCTTGCTCTACCACTTATCTTGGATACTATTGGAATGTAGATAAGGAACTGTATCTTCCTATGTTCTCTTGAGAATATATTAAATTAAAAGAAGGAGAGTTTCTTTCTTATTTCTCATAATATTCAAAAAGCCTAGTATCACTTTATGAAACATGTAGCTCCAATCTCAGAAGTCATGATTTAACTTCAAAAAGCATTAGAATCAATTAGCATTCAGAATACAAAGTCATCTAATTCACTAATTACTAGTCAGATGATCAAGAATATAATGAAAATAAAGATAACTTATCTTTTGTTCAAGAAACAAGTAGGAGAAGCAATGATAATATTAATGAAGAAACAAATAATTAAGATTGGGATATAGCTAGTATTTCATGGATCACAATGGCTAGAAGAAACAAAGATGATGAGGAAAATGATGATATGATGTCACAGTTATCTCTCACCCTCTCAGATTCTCAAAATTTTAAATTTTGAGAAAGAAAAGTGACTCATTGATTTCTTTCAAGAACAGATAACTCTGCATATCATCCTGTAATATGATAATAATGTAAACCAAACAGACCCAAAGAAACAGAAAACAACAGAAGAAATATCTTTCTAGTTAATAGAAAAAACAATAATAACAAAGGGAAACAGAGAGTAAATGACAATAATGAAGTCATATTTCTCTTTACTTAAATATAATAAAACTCATGGAAAAATTATGCTATTAATAATGTTAAAATAGATAATGAAGAAGCAAAATTTCACTATCAAAATGAAAGAGAAATTAATAATAGAATAATAAATAGATATACAAATCAAATTAATGTAGAGAATATCAATAGAAATTGTGCAATTGTACAATCATCTGATATAGCACAAGATTATACCAACCTCTGGATCTGCAATGACATGGCCAAAATTATAGAATTACACACTATAGCATAAAAATTAATCATGAAACTTAGCCTGCTTTACAATTCTATTTGTTCAGAAAACTCTCTTTCTTATAATCTTTCTGGAAAATATATTAATTCAGAATTTTTGTAACTCAAATTAATTATATTATATTACTCTTTAATTTATTCTATTTATCTTGTATCATATTTATTTGTAGAACATAAATAATCCCTCTTATTTAATTATTTAATAGAATCTACTTTTTAATTTATTTAAACTCTTTATTAAAATATCATTAATATGCAAACTAAGAGCAAAAGTCATCTTAAATAACATTATACTGAAAATAGTAATAGCAACCCCCTTCTAACAGAAATGTAAACTTTGATATACTCTGGACTGATCAAGAAATAATTAGCATAATAATGAGTACAGATTCAATCAGAGAAAAATTATTTCTTTATCACAAACTTAGCCATATTATGATTAGAAATATATTATCATAGTATTAGAAGATTGCCAGTAGAGCTAGTAGATTGTTTTAACATATCTCAAAACAATCAATTCTAAGTTTAAGATCAATAAAACTTGGAAGAATAACAAATAATAACTTTGAAGAACTATTAAGCTTAGTAGAAATCTGGCATTCAGCTTTAAATTTTGTGGAGCAAAATGTTAATGAAGAGGATCCTGTTGTGATATGAACTTTTAGTAAAAATTAATTAATTATATTTTATTGGTCATTTCATATCACAATTTGATTGGATGAATAATTCTTTATATCTTATTGGATATTAACTTTAAAGAATATTATTTATAGATATTTTTAGAAGATTTTGCAAACATGATAATCATGACAAAATTATTATAGCAAAGTTAACAAAACTTTCACAGCAAAACTAATAATGCTATCATAACAAAACCAATATTATGATACTAGCTAAAGTAACATTTAGATCATAGCAAAATTAGCATAAGTATCATAACAAAAGTATCATTTGTATAATCTCTAAAATATATAAAAATAATATATCTTAGCTAGTGAATTTGAATAGTTAGTTAGCTCAGTTAATTAGTTAGTTATTTAGTTTAGTTTGAATTCTATGAGTTTAATTCTCAATTTATATTTAAGTAGATTATAATTTTAAGAGAATTTTAAGAAATCTTTCTTGTAGAATAGATCTTGATTAAGGTCTATTATTTCATCTTGTTAATAAACTGAATATTATATCTGTCTTGAAATTATATTTTGAAATTGAATTATATTCTAGCTAATTACAACAAGAATATTATCATTACCTATCTTTAGATTAACTTTAAAATAACTATAAATATATTTTTGTCAAATAAACCTTTTAAAGACTCTCCTAAATATCACTTTAAGCATATGTCACTTTTATCACGTACTTTTATAATATTAGATTTAATACTCACTCTCATTTCAGAACTCACATCAAAAAGATAACAATATAATAATAATTAAAAATATTAATAGTCTAAATTAATAATTATAATACACATAGTGATCATCTGAGTAATAATATGCTAAATCTAGATATATTAAATACATAATGATCATCTATGTATCTAAAGTAAAAATAATCTTCTTAAAAATATAATACAAAACTAATTTGTTATATAGATAGCGCAAAATAAAGATCTAAACTAAAAGAGATCTAAAGAAAGATAACCCAATTAAAATTATTATAATGATTATGCAAGAATAATAAAATAATATTAATTCAAGTAAATGCATCTTTGAAAAGATTGGAATTGATCTGATAGAACTCTTTCAGTAATTAATAATGAAAATTATTATATTGTAGTCACTATCAACTATCTAACTAAATAGACTAAAGCAAGATTAATTACTAATAGTTTTGCAAGTATAATCATTCTCTTTTTCTATGAAAATATAATAATGAGATATAAATTTCCAAAAGAAATACTTAGTGATAAAGAAACTATATTCATTAATGAAATTATTAAAGAAAAGTATCAGATCAAACATAGACTTTCTGCACTTATCATCTTCAGATTAATAGACTAGTTGAAAGATTAAACCAGACTTTATGTACTTCATTATCAAAATATATTCAGCTCTACAAGAAAAATTGGAATTATTACTTACTCTCAGTTTTATTTGCTTACAGAATAATGAAGTAAAGCATAACTTCATTTGAACTTTTTCAACTAGTATATAGTTAACAAGTGATTATACTATTAGATATTGAATTAAAAGATTTTGATAGTCTCACTTTTGAAGAAGCTCTCATCAAAAGAATATATGAACTAATTAATAAATTAGAGACTACATGAGAACTAGTTCTTAGTAATATCCAAGAAAAATAGTCAAAATAAAAAGAATAATATGACAAGAAATAAAAGTCAACAATTTTTTAGATAGGACAGAAGATATTGATGAAATGAATAGAAACTCAATATTGATATCATGATAAATTTAATGAAAAATAAAAAGGACTATTCTATATTCATGAAGTATATGACAAAGAAGTATATAAACTTAAAAATGAAGATGAAAAAAATCTTTAAGAATCCATATAATAGTAACTACTTGAAATTATATATTGAGTTTAACAATCTAGAACTAATAATTATCATTAATAATAATTGAAAGATTTACAGAGTAAATTTCTTAAAGCTAAAAATCCTGTAACTAATTACCTATTCATATGATATAATAGATATGATACAGTATATAGTGCAGTCATAATATGTAAGGTAATAATTACTAATTACTACTAAATCAGATGAATAAGAAATTTATATTAATTAATCTTATTTATTATTAATTCTATTTCTAGTTTATATTATTATCCATATTTAGTCTTATTCATTTATTAATTAGTCATGTATATTATACTATTATGATATGAATCTTTATTAAAATATTAGTTAATTTTATTATTAGTCACTTTATATCACAATATGATTAAATAAATAATTACTTATATTTTATTAAATATTAGCTTTAAAGAATATTATTTATAGATATTTTTAGAAGATTTTGCAAATACAATAATTATGGCAAAATTATTATAGCAAAGTTAGCAAAACTATCACAGTAAAACCAATAATACTATCAATATTATGATATTAGCTAAAGTAATATTTAGATTATAGCAAAACTAGCATAAGTATCATAACAAAAGTATCATTTATATAATCTCTAAAATATATAAAAGTAATGTATCTTAGCTAGTGAATTTAGATAGGAAGTTAATAATTAATTAGTTATTTAGTTTAGCTTAAGTTTTATAAGTTTAATTTTCAATTTGTATTTAAGTAGATTTTAGTTTTAAGAGAATTCTAAGAAATCTCTCTTGTAAAATAGATCTTAATTAAGATCTATTATTTTATCTTGTT
>CAJVPS010001223.1:0-16702 GCA_910591765.1 Ambispora leptoticha | reverse complement strand
ACAAAAGGGCGTAGCTCTCTTTGTCGCTTTTCTTACTTTTTCTTTGCTTATATTTATAACAATATTGTCAGAAACTTTGTAATAGTAATCCAAAAATAACATCTAGTTAAATCAAAAAATCTTTATATTAAATTTTTCATACATGACTTTTTGAAAATTTATTATTAAATCTACTATCGTTCTGTAGAAAATTTGTTATTTAATCTAGCCTCAAATTTTTTAAGAAAATTTTTCTGCAAATTAATGATAAAAAAATTATGAATTTTAACTACGAAAAATTGACTTGAATCAAAAAATTAAGTCATATTATCGCACGTCTAACAAAAACTCACGTAGAAAAGTCTGTACAGCACAACTTTCATCCTGGAAAAATATTAATGGAGAACTTTCCTCAAATTGCTGAGTTTGAACTTAGCATTCCAGCAAATATATAAATCTAACAAAGAAGTTTATTGAGTAGTCCAGAGATGCTAAATGATATACTAACGTTGCAGATAATTATAGCTTAGAAATGTTATGTACGAGATTGTAGGATGTGAACGACCATAGTCATGATAAGAACCTTGTATAAGACATCTATAAAGGAATCTCGAACATTGTTCCCGAATGGTTCGGATTTATTGTTGAAAAATGTTAGGGTGTTATTCTTGAAAACAGCTATTGCTCGGGAACTTGAATGATTTATTAACACTATTTATTCTGACAATGGAAATTATTTGAAACTGAATATTTTGCATTTCAAATACTATAGCTTTTTAGAATAACTTAGAACTGATGAAGGCATCTGAACTAGAGAAACTGAAATCACAAAAATAAATACAACAAAAAATAATCCCAATTTAAAGTAATTGGATGTTTACTTCGAAATTAATTTCAATTCCAACTGATTAGGGATGCTAACGACTCAACTCAACTTTTTACTGATTATACTAGAGAAAATAGGACATTTGTCTTAAAAGTCTCCTCTGATAACTTTTATGAAAACTACTATATAAATGATAAATGTATCCTAATAATTTATTTCAAAGAAGATTTAGGCAAAGACTTAATGATTCACGAAATTCCAATATAATATGAATAGTTCTGTTCATTATTAATAAAAAAAGAAAGATTGAACTTATTAATGCAGCTAATAAACTATAATAAAAAGAATAAGACACTAGTAAATTCAATAAGGTGCCAAGCAAATCAGTTATTCAATGCCAACAAAATGAAATACAAAAGAAAATTTTACTTATTTAAAGTGAAGTTCTTTACTATCAATTTATATCAAACACAAAAGAAATAAAAGCAACTAGTATGCAAGATTTAAGATAGTAATAACAAATAATATATTTACAAGCAAAGAGATTTTACAAGATAATATATTTATTTTATTTTTAGTTGTTTTATTTTTGTTAAAAGATCAAGAATACATCTTTATATATATATGTGAGTATATAATTACTATTATATTATATTGTTTCTAAATTACTAATAAATTTCTTTCTCTAATAATATTTCAGAATTATATAATGATCCATTATTAGATATCTTTTTATAATTTAAGACATTTATAAATACTGTAGAATTTAATAAAAATTGAAGAAAAAATAATCTTTTGGAATCAAGTATTTGTCAATGATCAAATGATTTCAAAAAACTAATATATATATATATATATATTATAGTATTAATAATAATAATAATATAATATAATTACAGAAATATAATTATTAATTATGATAGTTAAAATGATTACAGAACATTAAATATTAATTATTTTATATATTATAAAGTTGGAAAAAATACTATTATTTTATAAAAAATAATGGCAATTAATAGTTATTAATTTTAAAGAATTAAATTTCTCTTTTAATTTGATAATATATTTAATCTTTCTTTATTAAAAAGATTGAATTATATTTATTTTCTGAATTTCATTTCAAATATAAAATTAACTTATAAAATTTGCTATATTATAATCTTGATTTAATTAAATAAGTAAATAATTAAATAATAAGAATTTTAGCAGAAATTTTTACAAAGAAAAAATTATCTATATAATAATATAATAATTGAGAAATAATAAAAATTTAATTATAATAGAATAAGAGTTTTAATAAGAATTTTTCATAATAATTAAAACTTGAAAGCAAAAATAAAAATTTTAATAGAAATTCCTTATTTTGAAAAAGTTATATTATTATTAATATAATATATATACTTTAAAAATATTTAATAATTTAAATTATATAGATTCTATATCTAATTAAATAATAATAGTAATAAATATATTTTAGATAATATTTAATAAGATCTGTAAATTTATATTTTTTTATTAATAATATATTAATAAATTATTAGATAGCTAAAATTTTTATTTTATTAATTAATTAAAAAATTTAATAATAATTTTTCTTATATATAATTTATTAATTAGCTAGATTATAAATTCATAATTACATATATAATATAAAAATATATTGTTATAGCAAATCTGATAAGTGATTTTTCACTTGGATTTATCTTAATAATATTAAATTGGAAGACTGAAATAATTAAAGATAAAAAGAGAGAAATTAGGCTAAACTTTTAATAATAACAAAGATTTTTAAGACCTGTATCAATATTTACAGATATTATCTTTATAAAGAATAAGATAAATAATAAAAAAAAAATAAATCAAGAAAATTATAAAGATTAATTAGTAAAGCCACTAGTAATTAATATAATTCAGAATTTAAATTAATTAAATGTTAGAATTACTATTAATTAAAGAAGACTATAACTAAAAAAAAAGATAAAAACTAAACTAAATAACAAAATAACTAATTAAAAAGAATAATACTTATTTATAGTAAAGATTTTTTACTCTCAAAAATAATAAAATAAATAAAATAAAAGTATAGCTTGCTTATAGTAAAGATTTTCTACTCTCAAAAACAATATCAAAAATTAAAAATTAATATAATATTATAATCCAAAAATCAAAATCAATTTTGTATAATTAAAGAAATAAAACTAAGTAAGAGAAAAAATACTAGTATAATTAGAAAAGAAATCTTTCAAAAAGATTACTATTATTATAATAATAAGTTTTTTAATTATATTTCCAAACAATTCAATTCAAAAAATTATTTACTTCAAGCTAGAATAGTAGATTCTTTTATATATTTTTTGAGTATATAAATTATTATAGTATTACTAATTAATACTATTAAATATATATGTTATTATTATAATATTAATAGTTTAAATATTAATATTAAAAATATAAATATCAAAAAATGTTAAAAGTTATGAAAAGATATTTGAAATATTGATATTAAAAGATGTGAAAAGACATTTAAAATATTAATATTGAAAGATATTAAAAGATATGAAAAGATATTTGAAATATTAATATTAAAAGATATAAAAAGATATCAAAAGACATTTTATCATTTTATCAAATATTTAAAAAAAAATTTTTAATTATACTATTATAGTAAGTATATGAATTATATATAATTATAAATTAAAAATATAGATTTCAAATAAAGGAAATAATATATAATATCTAAAAATAAAAATATAATTATAAAAAGTAAATATAATAAGAGAAATAAATATATAATTATAGAAAAATAAAGATAATTATAAAATAAGATATAAAATTATAAAAATATGAAATTTTATATAATTAAAAAAGATTATAGAATTAAGAAATTTTATATTATTATGATAATATATAATTCTTCTTCAAAAAATTTTTGCTCTTGCAAAAATTAATTAATAATTTTCAATATTTTCTTCTTGTTCAAATAATATAATTTGAATAGTATAAATTTAAATTGATTATCAAATGCTTCTTCTTCAGATTAATAAATAAAAAAGACTTTCTGGATAATATTATATAGTCTGTCATATATACACTTTTCAAGAGAATCTTCAATATTCTTTTTAAGTTCTGAAATATTCTTTAAATATTTATATAATTAAGTTAAAAGTGATTATTCAAGTTTATAATATTAAGTTATTATTTAATTATTATTCAAAAGATTATTATAAAGTAAAAATATTACTTCTTTGAGTTTCATTGATCAGTCTTTCTCACAGATAGGTTTAACTTTTTTAGATATAGAAATAAATAATTCAGATTTTTCTTCAAAAGTAATTGAACTATTAGAATTTACAAATTCTAATTCTTTTTCAGTATTTTTTTACTAATTTTAACTTCAAATTCATCTTTTAAAAAAGTAATAATAAAGATATTTAACCAGTTAAAGTTTAAATTAGTAGTTGTATTAACTAGTTCAGAAGATACTTCAATTAATTCAATTATTATCTGGAGTTCTAATAAAAAAATATTATTAATTTCAATATTTTTAGTAAATTTAGATTATATAAGTAAGTCTAAAAGAAAAATATATATTTCTTGTTCTATATTATCACAAGTAAGTAATTCAAAAATTGAAAAATTAATTATTTTAAAAGATTATTAAGTGAGAATTTCTTGATATATCTCTTAAAGAGATTTAATTATTTAAGAAATAATTCAAATAGATAATTAAAATATAATAGTATTATAATAAATTAATAAGTAAAATTTTACTTAAATTTATCTTAATAATATAGAATTGGGAGAAACTGAAATAATTAAAGGATAAAGAGAGAGGTATTAAACTATACTTTCAATAATGACAAAGATTTCTAAGATCTGTATTAATATCTATAGATATTATCTTAATAAAGGAAAAATAAATAATAAAAAAAAGAATTAAATTAAAGAAATTATAAAAATCAGCTTAGTGAAGTTACTAGTAATTGATATAATTCAAGATTTAAGATAATTAAATAGTAAAGCTATTATTAATTAAAGAAGACTATAACTAAAGAAAGATAATAACTATAATAAATAACAAAATAACTAATTAAAAAGAATATGACTTACTTATAATAGAGATCTTCTACTCTCAAAAATAAAATAAATAAAACAAAAAGAATATAACTTATTTATAATAAAGATCTTTTACTCTCAAACAATATTAAAAATCAAAAATCAATATAATATTATAATTCAAAATCAAAATCAACTTTATATGATTAAAGGAATAAAACTAAATGAGAGAAAGAGTACTAGTATAATTAAAAAAGAAATTCTTTAAAAGAATTATAATAATAAGCTTTTTAATTATATTTTTCAAAATAATTCAATTTAAAACTACTTATTTCAAGCTGGAATAATAGATTTTTTTATATATTTTTTGAATATATAAATTATTATAGTATTATTAGTTAATACTATCTAAATATATATATTATTATTAAAGTATTAATAGTTTTAAATATTAATATTAAGAATATAAATATCAAAAGATGTGAAAAGATGTGAAAAGATATGGAAAGATATGGAAAGATATGGAAAGATATGGAAAAATATTTGAAATATTAATATTAAAAGATATTTAAAATATTAATATTAAAAGATATAAAAAGTTATGAAAAAATATTAAAAGATATTAAAAGATATTTCATTATTTTATTAAATATTTAAAAAGAAATATTTTTAAATATACTATTTTAAATATATAAATTATATATAATAGATAAATTAAAAATATAGATCTTAAATAAAAAGAATAATATATAATATCTAAAAATAAAAATATAACTATAAAAGATAAATATAATAAAAGAAATAAATGTATAATTATAGAAAAATAAGAATAATTATAAAATAAAGTATAAAATTATAAAAATATAAAATTTCATATAATCAAAGAAAGATTATGAAATTAAGAAATTTTATAATATATAGTTCTTCTTTGAAAAATTTTTGCTTTTGCAAAAATCAATAATAATCTTTAATATTTTCTTCTTATTCAAATGATATAACTTGAATAATATAAAGTCAAATTGATTATTAAATACCTCTTCTTCAGACTGATAAATAAAAACGACTTTTTGAATAATATTATATAATCTATCATGTATATATTTTTCAAGCATCTTTAATATTCTTTTTAAGTTTTGTAGTATTTTTTGAATATTTATATAATTATATTAATAATAATTATTCAAGTTTATAATATTGAGCCATTATTTGATTATTATTCAATAATTATTATAAAGTAGAAATATTATTTCTTTGAGTTTCATTAGTCAATCTTTCTTATAGATAGATTTAACTTTATCAGATATAAAAATAGATGATTCAGACTTTTCTTCAGAAGTGATTGAACTTCAGAATTTATGAACTTTAATTCTTCTTATTTAGTATTTTCTTTACTAATATTAACTTTAAATTAATTTTTGATAAAGTAATAATAAAGATATTTAACTAATCAAAGTTTAAATTAGTAGTTATATTAACTAACTCAGATAATACTTCAATTGATTTAATTATTATCTGAGATTTCAAAAGAAAAGTATTATTAACTTTAATATTTTTAGTAAACTCAAATTATATAAGTAAGTTTAATAATGAAATATGAGTTTTCTGTCTTGTATTATCACAAATAAATAAATTAAAGATTGAAAAGTAATCATTTCAAAGAGTTATTAAGCAAGAATTTCTTGATAGATCTCTTCAAGAGATTTAATTATTTAAGATGTAATCCAAGTAGATAATTGAGAATTGATAAAAATAATAAAAGTGAAAAATATAAAAGAATTAAGTATTTGATAAATAATATTAAATTTTTCTTGTATTTCATTTAGTTTGAGTTAAGAAAATTAAGTTATAATAAGAATATAGTCTATTTCTTTAACTATTTTATTAGTTATTATTTCTTCTGAAATTAGTTTTAATATTATAGAATATTTTTCTTTATTTAATTTAACTGGAAATTCAGATTATATATAATTATTATATTTATTATTATTATATGAAATTAGATATTCTTGACAAAAATATAATTCAAGTAAGCAAGTTGTTATTTTTGATTAGAATTAAGTTATTAATAAATATATTAAAATATTTTAGTAGCAAAAACTTCTACAAAACTTTCATAAATAATTTTATTAATAAAGTCCTCTTTATATATAAAGTAAGATAAATTACTTTGTCAATTTCATTATATTTATTATAAACTTCTAATAATATTTCATATTCTCTAGGCTTGTTAATTATTCTAGTATTTTTTTTCATACTTCATAATTAAACTAATAAATATATTAATATTCATATATATAGAAATATTTTTTCTTATAACTTTTAATAATAAATATATTTTTAAGTTTATTATATTTATTATATTAAGATCAAGTAGAAAGATTTAGTTATTTTTCTTAGATATAGTTATCATATACAATTACTTTTTCTCTATTTATTTTAAAATATATTCCAGTATAATATTGATTAATATATTTTTTATATTCTTTATATCTTTCAATCTGAGAGTTAGAGTGAATTTATTATAAAGCAAATTGATATAAATCAAAACTTCTTTTTATTCTTTTATTAATAAAGAGTTCTTGTTTAACTTCATTAGTTCAGTTTTTATCTGTTTTGAATTTAGTATAGAAAAGTTTTTAAATTTTAATAATTATCCAATTAACAAGATTATTATAGTATTAATAACATTAATAATCAAACATAAAAAGATTTCTATAGTATTAATATTAGCTATTTGATTCTTGTCAATTAAATAATTATTAATTATTCCAATTACATTTTTATATAAACTTTTTATCAAGTTATTTATAATTTTTTCAAATATATTTCTTCTATTTAATTTTAATTTCTTCTTAATAAGCTTGTACTTTATAAATTTTTTTAATACTTTAAATAATTTGAAAAGATATATCTTTAAAATCAATATCTCTTAGATTTTGATTAAAAGTTTTAATAAGAAGTTTTAATAAGAATTCAGACTTCTTTAGTAATAATTTTAATATCATTATTATTTTGAATTTCTTATTATCTAAAAGTTATTATTATATTATTACATGAGAAAGATTTTCTTTTCCAGATATTATTTTTTAAATTCACTTTCAGAATCTTCTTCTAATTTATCTTTTTTAAAACTTATTTTATCAAATATTAGTTTTTTTCTATCACTATAAATAAATTTAATTGACACCTTTTCTTTCTAATTATTATATTTAAAGATTAAAAGTTCTTTTCTGATATTAATATTAGCTTTAATTTTATTTAAAAAGTCTATTTCAATAATTACTAAATATATTTTGATTTTAGTGATATTTACTTTAATAGAAATTACAATTTTATTAATATTCAAAAGTAAATTATCAATAGCTTCAAGAAATTATTTAGATACTTTATTTATATTAAATATAGATATATTTAAGTTATATTATATTTTCAATTGCATATCTTTAATAAAATTATGTGTAATAATATATTCAAAGATATTAGTATTAATTATTAAATCAATAATATTCTTTCTAACTTTTATCTCACATCAGATAGATGTGATTTTGAATTTTTATTCAAGTAATATTCTTCTTTTCTTTTAGATTTGAGTATTATAAATCAGTATATTCTTTTTGATAACTGAGTTTTTTATGAAAATAAGATTTAAATAAGTTAAGTAATAGTTATATTTGCTTTTTATTAAGTCAAATCTTCTAGAATATTATAGAATTTAGTTATGATAGTAAGTAATTTTACTTTTCTTCTTATGAATAGTTTTTTGATGAGTTCTTCTTTAAGTATTTTAGATAATTTAGCATTATTCATATCCTGATCAAGAATAATTTCAGAAGTATCTTCTTGTTTATTTTTTTTATTATCATTTAATTCTTCATTTTCATTAACAGCCTCTTTATAAGATGATCTATAGATCTGATTCTATAAGAGATAGTTCTGAAATTTCTAGTCTTTCTTTTAAAAGTCAAGTATTTATATGTATCAAGTAGTAAATTTATATTTTCTGATTTAGCAGTTAATATTTAAATACTATTATTAAGAGCTTATATTTGAGCTAATAATATATTTTGATTATTATTAATATTCTGATTATTACTAATATTTGTCTGATTTGGTAATATATTATTTTGTTATTGATTATTTTTATTTATTCTTTGATATTTATTTCCAAAGTTATTTTAATTATTTCTATATAATTATAACTAAGAACAGTTAGAATAAATATGATCTGGCTTATCATAATTATAACAAGTAAAAACTAATTTAGAGTTTTGATTATTAAATTTATAATCAGAGTTATTTCTATTATAATTTATTTTTTTGTTAGTTTTAATACTTTCTATTTACTAGTTGAGTCCTTGAAGTACTACTAAAATAGTATTTAATATTGAGTTATCCTGAGTTTAGAATTGATAATATTCACAGATTGATATATCTATATTAGCTTTCTTTATATTTAAAAAGTTTTATTAGCTGAAATTTATATTTATTTTCTAATTTCTAATTTGAGTTCTCTTCTATAAGTTTGAATCTTATATTCTTTTGGATATTTATTTTCAGAATCTACTTTACAAAATAAATTGATAAATTTATTTATATATTCTTCCACAGTGCTGGTCTGTTACAAGATTTTAATTTCATCTTGTTATTAATCAATTCTTTCTTTAGTCCAGAAATATGTAATAAATTAATAACTAAAACTATGTAATTGATCTTAATTATCATTTCAAATAGTTAATTTGGTAATATTATCTTTTTCTTTTTTATTATATTACAAGATAGCAGTATCTTTTAAATATCCTTTAACTAGTTATACTTTCTAATATTAATAATTCTATTAGTTTGAATAGTAATATTAAAGTCTTTTAATTACTTGATTAAATCTTGATCATTTTTTTTATATTTTTTAATAGAAATAATAATTTTTTCTATAAACTGATTATTTTAATCAGTCATTTAGTTAGTAAGTACTTCAAGCACTTGAATTAGATTATCTAAATTATAATTATTATTATTATTTAATATTATTTAATTATCTTTTTTTCAGTTAATTAGTTATTATTTTCTGAGACTGTCTAAGTATTTTCTTCTAAACTGAAATAATTATTATTTTTTTCTGATTTCAGAATTAATATAATTTGAATAGAGAATATTAGTAAGTCTTCTAAATTCTTAGTCTCAGAATAGTATCTATCAATATAATTATTGTTGGATAAAATTCTTGTTTGAGTTTGTAAAGTAAAGTCTTGATAAATAAATCTTTGATAAAATTATTCAATTAAATCAAGTTATTCTTCTTAAGTATTAATATATTCAAAGATAAAAGTATTAACTAATTATATTATTCTTTATTTAAAATAGGTAATATATATCTTATTTAGATCAAGTTAAATTAATTTATAAAATAACAAATATATAATTTAATTAATTAATATTGTTTCAATATTTTCTGTAAGCAAATGAAAAGTCTAAAATTATAAAGAAAAAAATATATAATAAAGTTAATTAAAAGTATATATTAGTCAATCTGCAAAAACATGACTGAATTTGATTGAAGAAAATGATAATAGAAGTAATAATATTAAGAGATTATTCTAATAGAATAATTAAGAGTGTAACAAAATTATATTAGATTTATATTTTATTTTGCAGATTATTACTATGTCACATATTGCATCACATATGACTTATTATATCACAATTACCTAATTATATCAAGAAAAGTCATCCAATATATTTAAATTATTTTAGTCATAGATAGTTTCTTAGTAGAATTTCTCTTTTCTCTTGTTCTACTAATTTAGCTAGCATATTACTAAATTTATATATTTCATTTATAATTATTTATTTCTTTATTTATTTATTAATAAGCATTTTTCAGAGATATTATCATATAAGTATTATCTATTATTAATTTATTTATCTTATTATTAATTTTATATAACATCAATTTATTATTTAAAGATACTATATCTGTTCTGTATTTTTAAGTACCAATATATCAAATAAAGAATAAGTTTAAAAATATAATTTCTTGTCTATTTTTGATTTAGTTTTCTGTGTAAATTCTATTTCAATAATATTACTTTATATCTTGAATCTTTTGTGTAAATTTTCCTGATATTATATTCTAATTTTTTTGTGTGAATTATCTGGATATATTATACTATATAACTAGAAGGTTATAACTTTGATAGTAATGGAAAAGATTAATACTATATACACACATATATACATACACATTTAATAATAACTTCTTTCTTCCTATACACTTCCTTACCTATACTTAACATATACTTATATACATATACACATACATACATAATGTTTAGTTTTGGTCTCTCAAGTAAACAATTTTAACAACTTCTCACTGGTCTGACTAATCTCATTTAATAATAGTAACAACTTACTATTGCTCTTAGTAATAACTATAATATTGATAGTGATGGTCAATCAAAATATAACCCTTTTGCACCAAGAATTTCTCTTAAGATTCCAATCTACAAAGAAGAACTATATGAGAATATTAATATTTGAATATTACAAGTCTCTGAAGTACTTATTATTCAAAGAATAACTAAAGAACAAACTTGTATTCTATATATAGGAACTGGATTTGAAGATGCTACTTTATATTGGTATTTGAATAAGATATATATCATTGAAGAATAAAATGTCTTTACTGATTGGAATAACTTCATTACTGAAATTCATAATATATTTCAACCATCTAACTATCAATAATATCTTTATTATCAACTATATCAACTTCATCAAACTAGTACTATACAAGAATATAGTGCTAAATTCAGAAATATTATAGAATAAATTGAAGGAATGGGAGAACTAGATCAAGTTGCATATTTTATTAATGATCTTAAACCTGCAACAAAGATAGAAGTAGCATACCAAGTACTGGAAATTTTTGATACAGTCTGAAAACTCACAATTCATTATGATATAATTATATTTGACATTGATCATTCTTTAAAAAGTGGTACTAGTAATCATAATCAGAAATATAAGAGAAATTAAAACTTCTTTTTTAATAATATTTGTAATAATACTGGCTCCACACCCATAAAACTAGATCATGCTAAAGATTCTTATCAATATAATAATAATAGTAATAATAATAATAATAATTATGATAAAAGTAATAATAATTGTAATTGTTATAACTATTGCAAACTGAATTATTTTGTCAAAGATTGTCATTCTAAAGAAAAAGCTAAGATTAATAATATTGAAGAAAATAATAATACTATAATTACTACACAACATAATAATAATATTGAATTTACTTATCTTAAGGATAATTATGAGAAACTTTTGAAATTTAATAGCTATGTTAATAAAAAGTCTGTCTGGATTTTGCTTGATAGTGGAGCATTATAAAACTTTATTGATAAAATATATATTAGAAATAATCAACTACAAACTTATATTATGAATTTTATTACTGTAGAACTCGCTGATAGTCATAAAAAGAAAGTTAACTCATCTGTAGTAATCAAGAAATTAAAGTTAGATACAAATTACATCTCTAACATCAATATACAAGTCCTTAATATTCAATTCTATGATCTTATACTTGATAAATTATGACTTTATCATGTTAATTCCACTATTGACTGACATAATAATTTCATGATATTTTATTATAGCAATAAAGTAATCAAGATTAATATTAGCAAAGATAAACTTATATCTAGTTGCAATTTACTTTATATATCTTGATAATAATTTGCTAAAATTCTATCTGATACTGAATTATTTACAATTTGAACTGCTATAAAAGAAATATATTAAGAAGTAACAACTTCCTGTGAAGCTATCCAATTAGTTAAAGAATTTGCTAATGTATTTTCTACTTCACTTTCTAATGAATTATTATCAAAATATGCTATAGATCACGTTATTAATTTAATATCTGATTCTGAACTATTATCTCACCCTATATATTACTTATCTTATATTGAAATAGATGAATTGAAGAAATAACTATCTAATTTACTTAGTAAAGATTTTATCTATCCAAGTTTTTTACTATTTGAAGTATCTGTCTTATTTATACATAAAAAGGAAGAAACTCTTTATTTCTGTATTGATCATCATGTCTTGAACAAAATTATAATTAAAAATTAATATCTTTTATCTCATGTTAATAAATTAATAGATTGTTTAGCTAGAGTATAATATTTTTCTAAATTAGATCTCTACTCTGAATATCATCAAATTAGAATCAAAGAAGTAGATATTCATAAAATAGCATTCAGAACAAGATATAATTACTATGAATTTCTTGTACTTCTCTTTGATCTCATCAATGTGTCCACAATTTTCATAACTCTTATGAATAATATTTTTCATAACTATTTGAATAAATTTGTCATTATCTAACTTGATGATATTTTTATATTCAATAATACTAAGAAAGAACATCTTTATATTGTTCTTTCTAAATTTTATGAACATAAACTCTATACTAAATTAAAAAAATATGAACTTATCATATAATATATTGAATATCTAGATCATTTTATTTCAGATCAAGAAATATTAGTTGATCAATGCAAAATTACTGCTTATTCATGACTGATCCAAGCTAATAAATATCTCTAAGCTTCGATCATTCTTAGATCTTGCTAGTTACTATAAAAAATTTATAAAAGAATTTTCTGTAATTGCTTTTGCTACTCATAGTCTTACTTCACAAAGATTAAGAATATATTTAGAATGAGCCTGAACAAAAAGCATTTGATAATTTAAAATAGTATTTAATCATTGTATCTATCTTAATTTTACCAGATTCTAAACTACCTTTCACAATTATAACTAATGCATCTGAATTTGCTATAAGAGCCATTCTTAGTCAAAATCATGGAAAAGATGATCAATCTATCACTTATAAATCATGTAAATTATTTTTAGCTAAACAAAATTATCTAATATATGAAAAAAAAATTTCTCATTATTATACATGCTATTCATCTTTGGAAATCATATTTAGAAGAATAATGATTTACTATTATAACTAATCATACATCTCTTGAGTATATTAAAATATAACATAATCTTTTTAAATATCAAGCTTGCTAGCTGAAAATCTTACAAGCTAATAACTTCATTATTAAATATAAGCTAAGAAAGGAAAATATAGTAACTGATACTTTGTCTCATCTATTATAAGTAAATAATATTATTACAGTTTCTGTACAACTTATTGATGATGAAAAGTTATAATAAGGATATAAAAATGATAAATATTTCAAGAAAATCTGAATAACTTTATATAATTTTGAAGTATCTACACCAAAGTAATAATCTCTATGACACTTTGTTCTAAGAGATAATAAATCTATTTAAAAAATACTAATCAACTTGCTATTCTTAAGAATAAAACTGAGAACTCAAATTTTGAAGGAATATCATGATATTCCTATCTCTGGTCATTTAGGAATTAACAAAACTTATGAATATTTACAAAGATCATATTACTGGTCAAAAATGTCCAAGGATATTTGTAAATATGTTCTCAGTTGTGAAGAATACTAAAAAAACAAAAGTAATAATCAGCCACCCTTAGAACTTCTACAATTCTTGAAAATATCTAAATAATACTAGGAACAAATTACTTTAGATTTTATCATGTAATTACCTATAACTTATCAAGAATATAATATAATTTTAGTTATTATCAATCATCTTACTAAATGAATTCATTTTCTTCCTACTCACACTACTATTACTATATCTGAAGTTATTAAACTATTCTTCAATAATATTTTTAAATTACATGAACTACCTCAAGTTATAATTTCAGATTGTGATGTTAAATTTACTAGTCATTTCTGGAAATTACTATTTAAATAAATTAAAACTAAATTGACTATGTCAACTGTATTTCACTCACAAACTAATGGTCAAACTGAGAGAATAAATCACATTCTAGAAGAAATATTATGAATCTATTCCACCTATAATCAAGATTACTGGAATAAACATCTTGTTACTACTGAATTCATATATAATAATTCAATTCAAGCTTCTTCTGGTCATATATTTTTTGAATTAGACTGTGGTTAATATTCAATTATACTTACAATACTCATCACAGATAATAAAGTCACTATTGCTAATGAATTCATTCAATATTGAAATAATATAATTAAAAATACTAAAGACTTATTAATGAAAGCACAAGATCACTAATCAAAATATGCTAATCAATATCATTATTATCAAGAATTTAAAATTGAAGATCAAGTTTTATTTTTAACTCACAATATTATTGATCTTGTGGATAAATAACATTCTAGTAAAAAGTTTACACCTAAATATATTGGTCTCTTCTCTATTCTTAAAGTTATTTCATCTATTATATATAAACTGAATTTATCTTCATATATAAAAATTCATCCTGTCTTTTATATTTCATTATTAAAATTATATAACTTTAATAATAATGAAGATTTTATTTGTCTAATTCCATCACAATCAATTATCATATCTGGAACTGATAAAGAAGAATATGAAATGGAAGTAATTTTAGATAAAAGAATTATTCAAAATAAATCTCAATACTTAGTTAAATAACTAGGTTACTCTCTTCATGATTCTATCTGGAAACCCTTGGAAAATCTTTGCAATACTATAGAACTCATAAAATCTTTTGAATCAAAACATCAATAAGAATATTAATTCTTAAGAGAGAGAGTATTATAACAAAATTATATTAGATTTATATTTTATTTCACAGATTATTACTGCATCACATACTGTGCTATACATGACTTATTGCATCACAATCACCTGATTATATCAAGAAAAGTCATCCAATATATTTGAGTTATTTTAGCCATAAATAATTTCTTAGTAGAATTTCTCTTTTCTCTTGTTTTACTAATTTAGCTAGCATATTACTAAATTTATATATTTCATTTATAATTAATTTATTTTTTTATTTATTTATTAATAAGCATCTTTCAGAGATATTACCATATAAATATTATCTATTATTAATTTATTTATCTTATTATTAATTTTATATAACATCAATTTATTATTTAAAGATGCTGTATTTGTTCTGTATTTTTAAGTACCAATATATTAAATAAAGAATAAGTTTAAAAATATAATTTCTTGTTTGCTTTTGATTTAGTTTTCTGTATAAATTCTATTTTAATAATATTACTTTATATCTTGAATCTTTTGTGTGAATTTTCCTGATATAATATTATATTCTGACTTTTCTGTGTGAATTATCTGAATATATTATACTATATAACTAGAAGATTATAAAGAGCTTGATGTATTTATAAGTAATAATTAATAGGTAACTCAATAAAAGAATAATAATTAGTTATAAAAACTCAAGATACAAATATTTATCAATTATAAATGATAAAAAAAAGAATATAAAAAGAATATAAAAAGAATATAAAAAGTATTCAAATAATAAGAAATCTCCAGAAGATTTATATTTACAGAAGAGATATCAAAAATATATTATAGTGAATTGCTAAATAAAATTTTACTTGAATTTATTTTAATAATATAAAATTAGAAGAGACTAAAATAATTAAAAAATAAAGAAAGAAAAATTAGACTATACTTTTAATAATAATAAAAATTTCTAAGATCTATATTAATATTTACAAATATTATCTTAATAAAGAAAAAATAAATAAAAAAAGAAAAAATCAAATCAAAGAAAGTATTAAGATTAGCTTAGTAAAGTTACTAGTAATTAATATTATTATAGTAACATAAATTTCTTTAATTTCATAATTTTTTAAACTTGAAAAATTTGACCAATCAATTAATCTTTAGAAGATATGT